>JAXGGA010000194.1:287500-292778 GCA_038373865.1 Uloborus plumipes | reverse complement strand
ATAGAAAGAGAGATTCGACGGCACTTCCATACAATTGCAGTAATGTCCAAAAATTGGCGCATCGTCAGACAAAATACAAAATTTTTTCGGAAAAGGGGAAATTTCTGGAGGGTAACAGCGACCTCCCGTGACCTCCCATTTGGACGCCCTTGTTTGTTGACAGTACTTCATTCAAACGTGTACTTGAAACAGAAGTGAGTGGAATAATTATAAAATAAGAAATGATGTGAAAAATCAATATTATTATTATTATTATTATTATTATTATTATTATTATTATTATTATTATTATTATTATTATTATTATTATTATTATTATTATTATTATTATTATTATTATTATTGTTGTTGTTGTTGTTGTTGTTGTTGTTGTTGTTGTTATTATTTTGCTGTCTTGTAAGGAATTGTATGCAATTTCAATACAAAACATGTTTTAATCCTACTAATGAACAACTAAGCTACACATTTAAGGATTTATTTTGATTACTTCCCGGATTATCCGGTTTTTAGATAATCTGGATTGCGTTGGTCCCAGTTCGTTCAAATAAAAGTTATTCTATGTTTTCAAATTGACTTTTATAATGTTCAATCGTCATATTCTCACTCCGTCAAAAAAATTGTTAAATTCCTTTTCTTTCCCACAAGCTTCTCATATTACATTAAGGGATTAAAAAAGTAAGAAAATTAAAGGCATCAATTTCTTATTAGAACGGTCGAACTTATCTTCCGTGCAGGTACAATTTGAGCTAACACGACTATTTGAAAACTTTAAGCAAAGCAACAAAGTGATTTCACAACTTGAACTTAAAAGGAGATAACTCAATTTACTGTCATTTGGGGGGGGGGGGGGGCAGCGCGGAATATAGCAACAAAGCTTAAATACCTCTGAATTGTCGGAAGCATCCATTGCTGGTTAAATGTGTGTACACACAAGTGGAAGAGAGACATTCAAAAGGGAGACCTGCTTTCCGCCATAACCTAAGATAAATAAAAACGTAGACGAAAAGAATAATAACAAAACATAAAACAGAAAAAAAAGATGAAAAATGAAGAGAAAGGGATCACGAGCTTCGGCGGGACTGCGCTAATAGTATTCGGATTGGAAACAAGTTTTCTCTCTACACACGTGACTGCTTTTTAAAAGAGGTTGATTAAAAAATGAATAAATGACCATTAGCTCGTCGTAATATAGGTGGCACAGACCGACGGTTGCGCACAGACACATAACCGGTCGTCCGCCATTTTCGGTCCAAAAATTAAACTTTTTTTTTCCATCACTACGTGGCGCACTGGACCCTTCACTTCCAGGGGAACGTAAACCCCATCAATTTTTAGAGCAAATTTATCTAAACTATTATTGCCGCTCTGGATTGGTCGGATGTATTTAGTCCCACAGTTTTGGCGACGCCTCAACATCCCATGCTGGTTCTCTCCGAAATTAAATTTTTGAGAGGAGGGATATTTTTAACTTTTCGAGTGAAATTTTAAATTTTACCGAGTGATGAAATGTGAAAGTATCCTTTTATTTCTTTATTCTGTTATTTTACTTTATTTTTCATTCATTGATTTTATTTATTTATTTATTCTAAATTTTAATTTTGAAATGATACCTCCAAATTTGCAAAAAAAAAAAAAAAAAAAAATGCGGACAAACTTGGCTGAACATGGAATTTTTTGGGAGGTCACAGGCACAAGGAAAGCCAAGTGGCCTCATGAGACACACCATCGGGGTTTCTCCAGTCCCACGACATTTAGTAAATACGTGCCCCACCCCCTCATTACTAACTATCTTTCTCTAGCCACATCAAAAAATTGCATATTTAATGTACAGCCTGTAATTTTGTTGGCTTTAAGTATTTGATAGGTTAAAAAAATAATAATAAAATTTATTAACTTCAAAAAGTAGCAAAAACCAAACAAACTGTAACTTAAAAGTAATTTTAAAAAATCAACTCATTAATTTAAAATCAGCTATGTTATAAAAGAACAAGGCAGGAATTCAAGTGAAACACCATTGCAATCGCTTCGAATTGCAATCGCTACTGGAAGTGAATTACATTATCATCAACTTAACTTGGCTCTGACGTCACTACGGGTGGAGCCAATAAGAGCTCACAAGCAGTCAGCGATCTCCTCTTATTCGCCAAGTAGGCTGTGACGCTTTATCTAGCTCGTTTTTCATAGGCAAACGTCACGCTGACGTCACGATGTTTTTATCAAGAAACGTTCTAATGTAATTCATTTCCAGTAGCGATTGTAATTTGCGATCGCCTGTTTCACTTGAATTCCTGCCCAAGAAAAAGAAAAAAATAACACATTAGCTACCAGTTTTTTCACCACTCTTTGCTTCTATAAGAGCATTTTTACCTCCAGCTCAGTTACTTCCTATTCCAGGCTGATGAGGTGCTAACAAGCACAAAACTGCACTCCTTGATTGGAAGGACCAAGTTGGCGGTGTTTTGGCACGTATTTTAGGGTTACAAAGAGCCTCCTTTTTCGGTGCAAAAAAAAAATGTGAACGTATGGGTGTAAAAACATCTCCTATATGCCATACACCGCCAACTCGACCATTTCGATCCATGGACAGCTGTTTCGAGCTTATTCTGCTCTCATCAGCATGGAATACGAAAGTAGTCGAGTTGGAGGCCTTACTGCTTTATCTCCTATATCTTTACATTCATAAGCTCACATCTTTTAAGCATTATTTGTTATTTTTTGCTGCAACTTATAAGGCACCCTACGTAATACGACACACATGCAGCATTCGGAATTACTTCGCTCAAAAAATAAATAAATAACTCCTTAAAAAAATATTTTTCAAAAATATATCAAAAATAAACGTCATGAAATAAAGTATTAAAAGATAATAATTGGGGCGAAAATTTCTAAAAATAGGTCTTATTTTGCAAATAATTCTTCTCGTTATTTCATCGAATCATACACATTCTTGAGCTCTCACAATTAGTAATTAGTTTTTTCCTTTTTGAGCGAAATTGTAAGTTTTTTAACAATTAAAAAACAAAGAAAGGAAACAAAGAAGAAAATGAATTTCGAATTAACAGGACGATTTTTTAAATGATAGTTCATCAACCTTGATGCAACTATCGACACTAAAAATTTAAAAAAAATCTACAACTTAATCGCCTCTCTTCTTTAGCCTCCCCTTAATATGAAAACTAGAAACGATTAAGGTAAGTATAAAGTGCTTTTTAATATACAGTCGACGCTCATTATAACGACCACACGTTATAAAGACCATGCCATTATAAAGACCAGTGGGAAAAGCCCCAACTTGATTCCCGAAACACAAAAATTCTACCTGTTATAGAGACCACCCGTTATAAAGACCTATTTCTTTGGAACGAAGATGGTCTTTATATCGAGCGTCGACTGTATTTTTGAAAGAGAAGAGGTTAATGGTTGCTTCTTTTTCAAAGCTCATAACGAAGTATTACTCGCGGTAAAAAGTACACAAATGTTGCTGCAATTAAATTTCAGAAGCACACTTGTTGATTTTACTGATATTTATCCATCTGAATCATCATATAACCTAAAATATAAATCCTCATTTATCTAAATAATAAGTATTTTTTGTTTGATGGGGAGGAAAAAAAAATTTCTAGTCACTATAGCGTGCGAAAAGGAAACTTAGCGATTAACGGAAACTTTTATAAATAGAAGGAGGAGGCTTTTTAAGAAAATCATTGCATTTTTCTTTTTAGTTTAATCAATTTAGGAAATCAATTTCTGTATTAACCCATGAATGCTTAGCATCCCTTTTTAGGGACGGGATCCATAAAAAGGGACTACGTCCAAAAAGGGGTCTGAATTTCCCCAAAATGAACATTTCAATGACAAAATGAACCCCAAAATAAACAACCAAATAATAGTGTTCAATCAGTACCTTGGTGTTGTTTCAATTCGTTATTAACAGATTGCAGCACATAACTATTGTAAAGTGTGTTCTGTAGCAGTTTTAATATGATCTTTATCAAAAATTACATCGTTCACAATCTCAAGAAAAAAAGCTAAGTTTTCAAAGTTATTCCCAACTTCCCAGGTTATGTTAATTGCTGATTTTATTTCTTCTTATAAAATGTCTTATTAAATATTATGTCGTAGGCAGAAATTTTTTTTTTTTGGTAAAATAAGTATTTACCCTCTTGGGTCTATCGTAACTTTTAAGGGACGATTTTTCCTTCCTTAATAAAAAAAATATTTTTTACATAGTACTTTTTTTATTATTTTTCCTGTCAATTAAACAGTTTGTAACCAGTATACAAAATATCTTTGGGAAAAAAACGTCAGGCATTAATGGGTTAAAAAGAAAATAATTTTAATTAAAAATCTCGAATAAAAATACTTTCTGAAGTCATTTTTAATCTTATACAGTAAAAAATGAAAGTTATTTTTACAGTGTAATACAGCTAATTTTATAGCAATAAACTAAAATTGCTAATTTTACAGTAATAAACTGTAAAATTGCTAATTTTACAGTTTATTACAGTGCATTTTAGTCTTAAACTGGAACCTCTGCTATCAGTATTATACTGCTGTTTTTACAGTATAATACAGCTAAATTTTACGGCAATAAACTGTAAAATTTTTAACTCTACAGTAAGAAACTATAAAATTGCTAGTTTTACATCAGCTTATTATTGTGCATTTTACTTTAAATTGGAGCCTCGACTGCCAGTTCTATACTGCAAAAACTACAGTTCATTTTTGCAGCGTAAGAATGAAAATATTCTTTCAATACATTTCAATAGCTATTTATTTTTATACAATTTTCCCTCGGGGACTTTTATTATATTGGCATCACAAAATTTCTTTGAAGTGTAAATTTGGCATTGTTTTATTATAGGAGAGCAGAGTTGTACACAAATTTTCTGTTTTCAAAATTGGATACATCTCTTTTTTCCTGTGTATTGTGGATGAAGCATGCAATGACAAAAAGTTTAGATATTAGAGTCATTTTATGCAACACTGTAAAAATAAGCTGTTGTTTATATAGTATAATACCGTGCTTTTACAGTTTTAAACTGGAATCTCTGATGCTATATTATACTGTAAAAACAAAAAGCTTTTTTTTTTTTTTTTGCTGTGCATTATATTGTAACTAGCTATTTTACAGTTTATCACTGAAAAACTACCATTTTACAGTTTATTACTGTGAAATTAGCAATATTACAATAAAATTAGCTGTATTATACTTCAAAAACATCAGTATAATACTGACAGCCAGGGACGTCATTTCGAAATTTTCCAGGGGGGGGGG
>JAXGGA010000194.1:0-282500 GCA_038373865.1 Uloborus plumipes | reverse complement strand
CTGTGGGTAGTAAGTTAGGTTAAATAACAGTTTATAGAAGGCACAGACTTCAAAAGGCGGTTAAGAAATTGTATATAATTAGTTAGGTACTAAAATTGTTTACAGTTTAGTCATAAAAATTAGCGTTCATTTTGCACGTGGGTGTTGTTTTTATTTAGTGGGGTTTTGTACTGGATTGTACAAATTTTGGAAAATATTTTATAATTTTATAATATTTAAAAATATTTCATTGTTGTGAAGAATGGTAGTTTTGCATGTTCAGAAGATACCTAAAAATCAAGAAAAAAATCAATGTTTAAGACGAATTTGTTCTTTTTAAAATTCGTTACGCTATGGTAACGGGGGGGAAAAAACGAGAATTTTTTTTTTAATTTTTTAATCCCCCCCCCTCTCCTCCCCCCCCCCCCCCCCCAAAAAAAAAGCTGAGTATTTCCAATTTTTGGGTCTTTCTGGCTTGCTCCTGGATCAGAAGGTATTATTTGAGCTCAATATATTTTTCAAAATTTCAGAATCTTTCACCAATCGTAACTTTTCCATTCAAGAACATTAAAATAAAACATTGAAACAAAAATTTTAAAAAATCGCTAAAAACACATGAAATTTTTCATTTTTTCAAAATTTCAGGCTCGTTGCGGGATCGGAAGATACCATCCGATTTCAAAAATTCTTGTTTTGTTTTGCAAGTCTTCACCAATCGCAACTTTTCCGCACTATTACCATTCGAAAATAAAAACTTTGTTTTTTTCGCTCCACCCATGTTGTACTAAACCATGACAAATCAAATTATTTATTTAGATTAGTAACTATATGCAACTATTAAAAAAAAAGTTAGACTCATTTGAAGCCAACGTATATATGTGCTACATAAGGAAAAAAAACGTTAAAAGAATAATTAAACACTACCCAATATAAAAATACTATGCAATTAAATTATGTGTTTAGTACCAATGATACAAAATAGTAAAAACGTTACAAAAATATGACGAATCATATTATTTACTTAGATTAGTAACTATCTTAAATCATTAAAAAAAAAAAAGAAGGTTTGACTCATTTGAAACCTACTTACCTACCTATTACATAAGAAAAAAAAGTCAAAAGAATAAGAAAACAATACCCTATATAAATATACTATGGTTTTAAATTATGTGCTTAGTTAAGTACCTGAGGTACACTATAATAATAAAGTTACAAAGAACAACCACAAATGAAGAACAAATACTAACAATGCAGAAATAAGGAAGACAAAAGTTAATAGAAAAATCCTACAAAACAAATTATATACCTGAATATCAAAGAAAAACACGAAAACCATTTCGTGATCTGAGCCATGTGGCAAGAGGCAAGACTCTAGAGGCTAGAGCAATTGTCAACCAGCGCTCTCCACACAGTTGCTAAAAAAATAATTTTAACGAACGACATCTCTCGAGAAGAGTGGAAACTAATCCACATTAAAAGGCAAGAGCAACTGCTTAATTGTCAACCACGGAGTAGAAAGAAGGAGAGAAATGTTCTACGGATGCGCTAGTTTGAAAGTGGCAACGAATTCTCACACGCCCGCCAGAGGACGCTAGCTGAAACGCTCCCTACTTCCTACGGGATTCAATGTAAATGATACTGAATCTGTCCTCTCTTTAAATGCTGCTATGGGAAAGAAAAAAAATTTTTTTCAACTGGATTTTGATGTAAATCTTCGACTGACATTATGAATTAAGTATGATTTTCATCCCACGAAAATAGGAGCCGTATTTTTTGAGAAATAGGTTTAATCGAATGCACATACCAACTTGCCAAATCTGACAGAATCTGTCATTTTTTAAAGACTGCTGTTGGCAAGAGTTTTTTTTTTTTTTTTTCAACTGGATTTTGGTGTAAATCTTCGATTGACATTATGAACTAAATATGACTTTGAAGCTCTCTAAATTGTGATAAATTATGCATGTGGCAAAAAATTAATTATGTCGGTACTTAATTTTTTTTATTAATTAAAAATATTTAGTAGACAAAATAATTATTATAGACTATATTTTCATATTACCTTCTTTTTTACATGTTCATATTTTTATTTAATTACCATTTGTAATCAGTAATTGAAAAAAATTTATTTATTCATTATTATTATTTTTCTTCGTTTTACCTAATAATAGGAAATTTTATATTTACATAATTTTTACAATTAAAAATATATTCATTGGCTTAATTTTCGAATTTTTTTTATCTTTTTTGCTTAAACCTAGACTAATATAGTGTATCTCTAACCAGGGGTGCCCACAGGGGGGGGGGATTATGGCGCATGTTGCGCCATAAAAATTTTTGGGGGGGATTTTTTAAAGCTAATTAATTAATTTATTTATTTATTTAAATTATTGATTAATTTATTTTAATTTAAAATTATGGGCTGATTTGTTTTGAATAAAAATTATTCATTAATTAATATTTTTAATCCACATTAGTTCTTTTATTTCTTTATTATTTTATTTATTTATTTATTTATTTTGTGTGCGTGTGAGTGTGCTTGGAATGTCTGGAAAAGAAAAAAAGCGATTCTGTTCTACGTATAATTAGTATTTTTAGAAAAATAATAATAAATAAAAAAATAATATTTACAATTTAAAAAAATAAACAAATATTTAAAAAAAATAAATAATATTTTAAAAAATAAATAAAATAAAAAAGAGGGGTAAAAAAATAAAAAGCACAAGAGGGTTGGGAAACATTTTGGGGAGGGGGGATTTGCGCCATTGAGCTTGGGGGGGGATGGCACCCCTGTCTCTAACCCCGTTTAAAATACACAAAAATCATATTTTAAGACTTAAAAATTCTTTCCAGAAATTTTTGTCTCTGAATTTTTCCTCTGTGTCCTTGCTTCAAATTTTTTTATCATGTTTTTTTCATTTAAGATCTGAAATTGACATTATGAATTAAATGTGTTTATTCCCACGGAAGTGAGTGCCGTATTTTTTAAGTGATTTTTTAAGTAGAGATAGTCGTAAAAGCTTAAATTATGATACAAAATATATTTGACGCTCGTTATAGTGACCACTCGTTATAAAGGCTCCCAATATTACGACCGGTGGGAAGGCCCCCCCCCCCCAACTTTATCCCAATATACTCTATGTTCTACCTCTTATAGCGACGACTCGTTATAAAGATCTTTTTGTGGGACGGAGATGGTCGTTATATCGAGCGTCGACTGTAGTATAAATTTCGTCATTTCTATTTTACATGCAGTTTTTCTTATAAATGGCAGTGACAAGGACAGTCACTAAATCACAAAAGTCAGGGAGTGTAAAAAATCGGCTGCCCTTAAGTAGTTCATTATTATTATTTTTCTTAGTTTTTACCTAATAATAGGAAATTTTATGTTTATATCATTTTTGCAATTAAAAATATATTAATTGGCTTAATTTTCGATTTTTTTTCTTCTCTTTTGCTCAAATCGAATAAGTTTTAAGCCATTTGTGCCTAACCTATGGTCTGTGAGCCAAATGGTGTGTTTATTATTATTATTATTTCAACGTATATAATTATTTGTTATATATTATTAATTTTTTTTTAATTTTAATATTATTTTTTAAACATATTATTTTCTTTTTTTTTTAATATATTATTTTCTTTTTTTTAACCTATTATTTTCTTTTATTTTTAAATTATAACTATTATTTCTTATTTAAAAAATTCTGTGCTACGCCACTGAAAGTTATCATTTTATCATGACTAAGGCAGGGATTCAAGTGAAACAGGCAATCGCAAATTACAATCGCGACTGGAAATGAATTACATTAGAACGTTTCTTGATAAAAACATCGTGACGTCAGCGTGACGTTTGCCTATGAAAAACTAGCTAGATAAACCGTCACAGCCTACTTGGCGAATAAGAGGAGATCGCTGAGTGCTTGTGAGCTCTTATTGGCTCCACCCGTAGTGACGTCATGCCAAGTTAAGTTGATGATAATGTAATTCACTTCCAGTGGCGATTGCAATTCGAAGCGATCGCAGTGCTGTTTCACTTGAATCCCTGCCTAAAATACGTTTGAACTACTTTAGGGGCAGCCGATTTTTTACACTCCCTGACTTTTTTGATTTAGTGACGGTCCTGGTCACTGCCATTTATAAGAAAAACTGCATGTAAAATAGAAATGACGAAATTTATACTACAGTTGACGCTCGATATAACGACCATCTCCGTCCCACAAAAAAGATCTTTATAACGAGTCGTCGCTATAAGAGGTAGAATATAGAGTATATTGGGATAAAGTTGGGGGGGGGGGGGCGGTTCCCACCGGTCGTAATATTGGGACAGTCTTTATAACGAGTGGTCACTATAACGGGCGTCAACTATATTTTGTATCATAATTTAAGCTTTTACGACTATCGCCATTTAAAAAATCACTTAAAAAATACGGCACTCACTTCCGTGGGAATAAAGACATTTAATTCATAATGTCAATTTCAGATCTTAAATGAAAAAAAAAATGATAAAAAAATTTGAAGCAAGGAAAGAGAGGAAAAATTCAGAGACAAAAATTTCTGGAAAGAATTTTTAAGTCTTAAAATATGATTTTTGTCTATTTTAAACGGGGTTAGGCAGGGATTCAAGTGAGACAGGCCATCGCAAATGACAATCGCTACTGGAAATGAATTACATTAGAACGTTTCTTGATAAAAACATCGTGGCGTCAGCGTGACGTTTGCCTATGAAAAACGAGCTAGATAAAACGTCACAGCCTACTTGGCGAATAAGAGGAGATCGCTGAGTGCTTGTGAGCTCTTATTGGCTCCACCCGTAGTGACGTCATGCCAAGTTAAGTTCATGATAATGTAATTCACTTCCAGTAGCGATTGCAATTCGAAGCGATCGCAGTGCTGCTTCACTTGAATCCCTGCCTTAGAGACAGGGGTGCCCATCCCCCCCAAGCTCAATGGCGCAAATCCCCCCTCCCCAAAATGTTTCCCAACCCTCTTGTGCTTTTTATTTTTTTTTTACCCCTCTTTTTTATTTTATTTATTTTTTTTTAAATATTATTCATTTTTTTTTAAATATTTGTTTATTTTTTTAAATTGTAAATATTATTTTTTTATTTATTATTATTTTTCTAAAAATACTAATTATACGTAGAACAGAATCGCTTTTTTTCTTTTCCAGACATTCCAAGCACACTCACACGCACACAAAATAAATAAATAAATAAATAAAATAATAAAGAAATAAAAGAACTAATGTGGATTAAAAATATTAATTAATGAATAATTTTTATTCAAAACAAATCAGCCCATAATTTTAATTAAAAAATAAATTAATCAATAATTTAAATAAATGAATGAATTAATTAATTAGCTTTAAAAAAAACTCTTGCCAACAGCAGTCTTTAAAAAATGACAGATTCTGTCAGATTTGACAAGTTGGTAAGTGCATTCGATTAAACCTATTTCTCAAAAAATACGGCTCCTATTTTCGTGGGATGAAAATCATACTTAATTCATAATGTCAGTCGAAGATTTACATCAAAATCCAGTTGAAAAAAATTTTTTTTCTTTCCCATAGCAGCATTTAAAGAGAGGACAGATTCAGTATCATTTACATTGAATCCCGTAGGAAGTAGGAAGCGTTTCAGCTAGCGTCCTCTGGCGGCGTGTGAGAATTCGTTGCCACTTTTAGATAGCAGAGATTTAGCTCCTCCCCTTTAACCTCCTTGTTGTCAACCATTGAATGTAGAGGGCGCCTCCACAGTTGCAACAGCTTAGCAACTCTTTATGAGCGCCATCTCTCGAGAAGAGAGGAAACTATTTCTTTTCGTAGAGTTTATTATTTTTTACATTATTATTTTTAATTATAACAATAACTCCTTATAGCCTAAAGCCTTCATGAATAAATGGACTATTCAACACAAAAAGCTTTTTTCAAATCGAACCAGTAGTTTCTGAGATTAACGCGTTCAAGCAAACAAAAAAAAACAAACAAACAAACTCTACAGCTTTATATTCTTAGTATAGATTACATCGTTCACAATCTCAAGAACAAAAAGCAAAGTTTTTAAAGTTATTAACAAGTAAATCTATCTGTGTTTGATATATGTGCTACTTCGATCGATGTTTTAGTTTACCTTTTTTTGCAATTTGTAAATTTCAATTTTTTTAAGGATTTTATAGCAGTTTAAGAACGTCCCTAAAAAGGGACGCTAGGCACCAAAGGCTGCATTATTTAACCGTTGCTGATTTCTTGCTTAGAATCTATAATTTATGTCAAAACAAGTTAGTAAATGTTTTTAGACTGAAAAACAGATAATAATTGTCATGCCTATTGTCCCTTTTTAGGGACGATTTTTCTTTCTTAAATAAAAAAATATTTTCTACATGATAATTTTTTAAATATTTTTCCTGTGCATTAAACACTATTTTTAACCAGTATACAAAGTATCGTTGAAAAAAAAACATGTCAGGCATTAATGGGTTAAAGAAAAAATCAGATCAAAACTAAGGTAAGAATGTAAGAAAAGGTCAACTGGCGAAACCGCCAACATGTGGAAAGAGATTTATAGTAAGAAAATTTATGAACAATCTACACTTGAATGCTGTAAAAGTTTCTGTAGAATTTAAGGAAACATTCTATGCTTTAGTTTCACCTCTGCCCTCAGAAAGTTTTCTTTTACAACGAAAAACAGAAATCATAGGTTTCGCAAAATAAATGATAAAAATAACCCGAAATATTTTGAAATGATGCCTTATTTGCGGATGAAAGTAAATTTATCTTTTTTGGTTAAAATGGCGTATAATGGTAAAGAAAAGAAAAAGTGAGGAATTTAAGTCCAAGAACTTAGTTGAACAGTTTGGCAAGGTGGTGGAGATGTTCTTATCTAACGGCGTATGCCAACTGGGTAATCTGATATTTATTGATTGAATGACAAAGCATGCTGTTTTTTTTTTTAAATATTTCATACCACAATTTAATTCTATCGGCCCAAAATTTGAGCATTGGAAGATATTTGCTTTTCTTTTACCGCGGTAACAATAAGAAGCACTTGGCCATCCACATTTACTTTTGGTGTCTCTAAAACTGTCCACAGGTTAACAGGTTTTAAAATTAACACTCTAATCACCCCCAAACCCAGTTTGAACCCAAAGGAACATATTTGGCGATAACTGGGACGTTAGAGGGGGAAAACACGACATTAAAACGAAAAGCAAAGAAGCAAACATAATTATGCTCTTGTAAGATACTGAAGAATAACCCACTAAATATTAAATACATGAAAAATTAAATTATTTACAAATATGAAAATAATTTTTTGAAGTGCAGGAAGATTTTTTGACATAAGTTCTTGATACATTTTGCGTATTAATTTCTTAAAAACCAATTTTTGTTACATTGTCAAAACATTTCATGTAGTTTTGTTAAAAATAGATCATACATCACACTATTAAATATCCATTCCGAAATATTCATTATAATTAAGGAATAAAGCCCTATTTAATTGAAAATGCTAAGCGTGCGAACACTTTTGGGAGCCAGTGTGTGACTAAAATGCATTCCAACTATAAATTGGCTGGTATAGAACTATGGCAAGCTATAATAGCAAGTTTTTACTTCTTTATTTTGCAAAACAATTAGTAATCACTGTACACAACCAACTGAAAATCCATTAATTCTAAAGTTGTTGATTGCGAGTCATTTGCCGATTTGAAATTGTTGAAATATTTTTTTTTCTACATTGTTATAGGAAGTTTTTTTAAAGTTTTAATTTTCCGGTTCAAAATTGCATCAATTTAATAAATTTGTTGATTTTATATTATGTTTCTCACATGATTCCAGGTTATTCTGAGTGGCAAAATAATGTTGGACAAAGTTTTTTTCTTTAATAATTAACTTAAAAAAGTTTCAATACTTCATATTTCTCATTTTTTTAGTAACCATATAATAAGCAAACATGTGCAAAAATAGTATTTAAAAATGAATTGTGCAGTTAAAAAAGAAGATGTTGGGTATCGAAGTTACCCAAAATGACTATCGTTTTAAAACAAGTTTTGTGATTTTGTAATTAATGTCGAAAATATTTTAGAAATTCGACAGTGCTGATGGCTTGAGATAGGCTCGAAACCCACGTTACTCTCTCCCCCTTGTGGCATCCAATGAGTAGGATCACTCTTTCTCCGTAAGCTCTTTTTTTTCTTTTCTCTTATCATTGGACGAAAAAAGTTACTTGTATTGAAGGTCACTCTAAGTCAAGGTATGCATAATACCGTCATTATTATGCGAGAATAGTTAAGCCCGACTATGTATCTTTTTGGACTGAAGGCCACTCGCTCAATTCAAGGTATTCTACTTCGTACTTTCAAGGTTACTTAAGTCGCTTTTTGAAGTAATATTTTACGTTCCCCGCAACCGGCATGTGCCAAAGGCAAAGACGAAGCTTAATTACATATTGTCACACATTTTGACGCGTTTCTGGATTGATGCTAGTAAACATATATAAATTACATGTGCAATTAGTTACACAGGTCTGCGATGAAAAAATTGTTGCATATTTAACTATTGGTTTCAACAGTATTTTATGTGCTGATTACAGAAAAAATAGTGAAAAAATTCCAGCACCCTCAGATAAGTCACAAATTTCGCATGAAATTTGCTTATTTTTAGGGTTTTCGGGTTCAATATGCGCAAGATTTTTCAATGTTATAGCCTATAAAGGAGTTAAATTTAGTCTAAATAATAGAGCTTACATGGTGAACATGTTATTAAACAATATAAGCACGTTACTTGCAAAAAAAATAGTTTTATTTATTTATTTGAATAAGACAATAAATCAAAGCTGGAAAAATCCATTTCCTACTAAAACCAAACAATTCTCACTCAGTTTTCTCCGTCCCCATTTTTACTACTCACTAGGCATCATTATAAAGAATGTAGTAAACCATGAACATGATTGCAATCAGTGACTCAGGGTGGAGCTGTAGCCACTGTGGTATACAGATCTAACAGTTTTGTACTCTTTTGAAGAAACGGTTGATAGAGGATAAGTCAACTCTACTAACTATTTCTGCTACACTAGGTGGCCAAAAGTATCCGGACACTTTCAAAAATTTACATTTTTAGATATAACTCGAGAAATAAGTGATCAATTGTTCTTTAACTTTAGTCATACAAAATATATTCTTCACCGAACATTTCCATGTTGAAATTAAATTACCCTTGCATTTGGGGGATGATAAGAAGGGGGGTCGAAAGAATAACCGCTTTTTGACCATAACTCTTTGAAAATAGCTCGAAATAAGCTATGCATTTCAGTAATTAATTAGCATACTATGTATAATTACTGTACAAATTCAAATGCACGTACCACTCTTACTTCCGAAGATATGAAACATTTTTTAAAAAATGGCAATTTTATTTGAAGGGTTTTTGCTCATAACACGCAGAGTTTTTGATCAAACCTTATCAAAACTTCAGGAAAGATGACAAAATACAAGAGAAAGAACATACTAAAACGGTTTTTAAAAATATTAAAAATCCGATGAGATATGAACGTTAAAAGGAAATAATTTTGCACGGCGCATGCGCGAAAGACAGAAATTTATAACTACAAAAATATTGTAGCCTGGTGTATACTGCATCTTATAAAAAAGTTCCAGTTGAATATCGTAAAAATTGAAAAAGATATCAGCGATCTAGTGAGCTGTAATTCATTCATTTGCAGTCAATTCATAAATGGAGAGAGGTTGTTCACAAATAGTGTGGGGACAATCGAGCATATTTTTCAATGTTAAATTGTATACTGTTTAAAAATTTATATTTGGCATAGAAGTCACATTTCGCCCATTCGGCCAAAAAGTCCTGATAAGTAGGTGGCCAAAAGTATCCGGAGACCCCCTGAAACGTTGGTTTTGAACGATGACGAAATAACCTTTATTTTAAAAATAGCTCTTTGTGGACAGACCCTCACTATGTATGTATTGTCTGCGAATGAATGAAATACAGCTCACTAGATCGCTGATATCTTTTTCAATTTTCATGATATTCAACTGGAACTTTTTTTATAAGATGCAGTATACACCAGGCTACAATATTTTTGTAGTTATAAATTTCTGTCTTTCGCGCATGCGCCGTGCAAAATTATTTCCTTTTAACGTTCATATCTCATCGGATTTTTAATATTTTTAAAAACCGTTTTAGTATGTTCTTTCTCTTGTATTTTGTCATCTTTCCTGAAGTTTTGATAAGGTTTGATCAAAAACTCTGCGTGTTATGAGCAAAAACCCTTCAAATAAAATTGCCATTTTTTAAAAAATGTTTCATATCTTCGGAAGTAAGAGTGGTACGTTCATTTGAATTTGTACAGTAATTATACATAGTATGCTAATTAATTACTGAAATGCATAGCTTATTCCGAGCTATTTTCAAAGAGTTATGGTCAAAAAGCGGTTATTCTTTCGACCCCCCTTCTTATCGTCCCCCAAATGCAAGGGTAATTTAATTTCAACTTGGAAATGTTCGGTGAAGAATATATTTTGTATGACTAAAGTTAAAGAACAATTGATCACTTATTTCTCGAGTTATATCTAAAAATGTAAATTTTTGAAAGTGTCCGGATACTTTTGGCCACCTAGTGTATATTAGTGGGTCTTGGCGGTCAAGAAGCAACAAAGGAACAGTTCTAATTTTGCTAAGGTGTATTTTGCATAATTTGGTGTTAAACTAGGGGACCGAGATGAATCTTGGGCTCCCCGTATAGTGTATTCTGTGTGTTTGGAAGAACAGAGGCAATTGTTTCAAGGTAAGAAGAAATCCCTTCGTTTAGGATTACCCATGATTTGGAGAGAGCCTGAAAATCACAGTGATGACTGGAATTTTTGCTTTTTTAGTGCAAGGTTTCAATTTGAAAAACAGAAAAAAAAAATTCATACTCAACCAACATACGTTCGGCTATTCGCCCTGTTCCTCATGGACCATACTTGCCTAATTCCTTCTCAGACTTAAAAGAATTTTGCAACACATGTCCATCACTTTTATGCCCTTTTTAGCAAGGTTTGATAATTTTTCTGCTTTTTGTTTGTGTTAAAATTAAAGAAAAAATTCAAAATTACCCGTTTTTTTGTACTTTTTTTTAACTTCAACTTTATTTTGTAGGCAAGCCTTACGTGATAGAAAAAAACAATGCCATTTTTGTAATCAGCGCAAAAAAACATATAAAGATCAGTTAACTAAATCAAAACAATTTTTAAAAAGTATATTTTTGCAGACCTGTTAATTCTAACTACTTAATATTTCTACGGACGCCACTATTCAAACTGAACCACGGGTTCACCAGGTTGAATAGAATAAAGTTCAAAATGAAAACTTAACAATAATTTTAATATTCTTCAAAATATTTTGCCATTTCCTTTTAAATAGCTTAATCCAAAAGACAAAGTTCTAACCAAATTTCAAAGTAACAACTAACAAAAACATTAACATTCTCACCGTTGCCACTTACAGAAAAGTAAAAATCAAAAGATAAAATTCTCGCGAGCAGAAATTAATAATTAAAATGTCACATTATTTTGCAATCTCGAACATACTCCCACCTTGCAAAGTGAAATTTTGAACTTTGCAAAATAAGTTTTAAACTAAAAAGTTCTTAAAGTCCAGATAAAGTTCAAGTTCATGAGGCATAGTCAGTTTCTTTAGCAGCCTTCAGTATATCAGCATCCGCCCTTGCAGACACTTCTAAGGGGTAGAGCCTTTGGAACGGACGAATCCTTTCGCCCTTGTCAGTTTTTAATCTTGCCACTCTAGGTACGCCATCTTTTCCAGGGAATACTTCCAAAATGATGCCTAGGGGCCAATCGATGCGTTTTTTATTGTCCTGCCCAATTATAACAACATCTCCAACAGTCAGAGTATCTTTTCTCCTGACTCCTTTGTGTACTAAAAGACCAAGGTACTCATTTCTAAACCTTTGTCTCAGGTTTTCACGTAGTTTCTGTAAGTACTTGACACGTTTCTCCAATGATGATCGGTTGACACAGTCGAGATCTGGAGTTTCACTGTTGCCACCACCATGAATAAACAAATCAGGTGTCAGTGGTACCAATCCATTTGGGTCATCAGGTAGGTAGGTGAGTGGTCTAGAGTTTATCACTGACTCACAGTCACACAGTATAGTGTACATTTCTTCATAGTTGACAACGGATTTTCCTAATACTCTACGTAGAAGCTCTTTGAGCATTCTCACCATGCGCTCCCACCATCCACCCCACCACGCTGCTGTTGGTGGAATGAACTTCCAAGTGATTTTCTGAGAGGTTGAGTATTCTGCAATTTTGTCCCAGTCCAATGCTTCAAGTTCACTGTTGGTCCCCACAAAATTCGTGCCATTATCTGAATAAATAGTTGATACTCTTCCTCTTCTTGAAATGAACCTTCTCAAAGCTTCGATGAAAGCATCGGTGGTGAGTGACTCGACCAATTCGAAATGTACCGCACGGTACACGGCGCAAGTAAACAAAGCAATCCAAGCTTTGCCTTTTGTTTTTAGGTGAAGGGGACCAGCATAATCAACCCCACATACATCAAACACTTTTGTCTGGGTAATTCTATCTTTAGGCAGCGGAGCAAAAGGTACTTCAACCGGTCTAGACGTGTGCCGTTTGCATGTCACACACTTAAATATAACTTGCTTTACCAGTTTCCTTAATTTGATAATCCAATATTTTTCCCGAAGTCTGGCGATGAGAATGGAAGCATTAGCATGAAGTGCCTTTTCGTGCTCTTCACGTATCAGACTTTTCACGACAGTATTAGCAGGTAGAAGTATTGGAAATATGAATTCTTCTAATTCGTCACTGTTTACGAGTTTTGTTTTTATGCGCAGGAGTCCTTGTTCATCTTTAAAAACTTGCATCTTCGAAAGAAACTTTTCGTCTTTAAAAGCTTTTGACTGCATGTTTTTGAAGAACTGAACTTCGGCTTGCTGAAATTCTTCCAAGGTCAGATTACCTTTTAACTTGTTTTTGCGCGAGATGTTGTGCATAAAACGTAAAATCCATGCTAATACTCTGATATTTTTAGAGTGGGAAGAAAAGCGATCTGTGCAAATTTCTTCCACTTCAGTGTTCATCATAGAAGATACGACTGTCTTTCTTTTCTCTTTAAGCACTTCCTCTTCATTGATATCTACTTCTTTATCTGGTGTAGGCCACTCACGAGGCGAAAGATGGAGCCAACCGGGTCCCTCCCACCATTTAGAGGTAATCAACTTCTCCACGGAGCAACCTCTCGATGGCAAGTCAGCTGCATTATACTGTCCGGGAATGTGTCTCCATGCTTGTATTGGTGTCAGTTGTCTAATTTCTTTAACGCGATTTTGTACAAATGTTCCCCAGGTGTCATCTCTTTTCAGCCAGGCCAACACTGTTGTCGAGTCCGTCCAAAAGTACACATTCTCAATCTTCAACACTTTTTGGACCTCATTGTAAAGACGAGCAGAGATGGCAGCACCAAGTAGTTCTAATCTTGCGATTGTTGTCTCCTTTTTTCCACATGGGGCAACTCTAGTCTTACTCTGTACCAGCTGCACGTGAGTGTCTGTTTCATTACTAACTCGCAGGAAAACTGCTGCAGAATAGGCAAGTTTACTGGCATCACAAAAAACATGTAATGAAATGTCCTCGAGTCCAATTCCACAATGCAACCATCGTGGGACTTTCAAGTTCTTTAGATATTCGAGCTCAGTCAACCACTTCAAAAAGTTCTGGCGTGTTTTGCTGTCTACTTCTTCGTCCCATCCAATTTTAGTTTTCCACAATTCTTGTAACCAGAGTTTCGGACGTAGCATGACCGGACTAGTGATTCCTATAGGATCAAAGACTTTGTGTGAAACAGCTAAAATATTTCTCTTTGTGATTACTTCATCTTTTATTTCTTGCATATCTGGAACGCTAATAGCAAGAGTATCAAGTTCTCTGTCCCAACTCATCCCCAGGATATTGGTTGGACTGTCAATGGATTCAGAGGGATTTGTGAACTCCCACCCTCTTAAATCGAATTTTCTTTCAGTCATAATTTCTGTAGCAACTTTAATGAACAGTTTCAATTCTTCTCCAGTTTTGACACTGGCTACGCAATTATCCACATAGAAGCTGTTTATTAGTTTTCGGATAATATCTTCAGGATATTTTTCACCTCCTTGGGTTGCTTCCTCTAGTTTTGTCTCCAAGTGGTATTTGATAGTTGACGCAAGCAAGAAAGGACTGCAGGAAACTCCAAATACAACTCTACAATGACGATAATACTTAAGTCCTCCATCTTCTTTATACCACAGAAATCGTAAGAAATCTCTGTCCTTCTTATTGAGACTGATTTGTAGAAATGCTTTACGTATATCAGCTGTCACACCAAATTCATACAAGCGAAATCTCAATAATACAGAAGGAATGAGTTCTATAAGATTTAACCCTTTCTCTACACAATCATTGAGACTGGGGGTTCCTTTTTGTTTAGAAGAAGCGTTGAACACAGGCCTTATTCTCGTGGTACTGTTCTCCTTCACAACGTGACGATGGGGCAAATAGTGACACAAGGACTCAATTTCTTCGTTAGGAACCTCTTCGATAATTCCTTCTTGCTCCCATTCTTTGAACACTTTGCCATAATCTTCATACAGATCTTCATTTTTTAGCTTGCGGGCTGTCACTTCCAATCCTCTAACTGCCAAATTGAAGTTGTCAGGTAAAGGCAAATGTGTGTCGAGCCAAGGTAAATCCACAAGGTAACGTTGATCTTCATCAACTCTAACAGTCCTTAAGAAGTGTTCCATAGTAGCCTCGTGAAGCTCTTCTTTAGTTTTCTGTTCGGAAGGATCTCTTATTCCTATGGAATCTAGTTTCCACATCTCAGAAATGTCCATTTCTTTCACAAAGAGGGAAGTTACCATCATAGAACTACTGGAAGATACATTGCTTTCCGGAACTTTTCCGGTCAGAGTCCATCCAAGTGAAGTTTCAATAGCCACCAATCCACTTGACAAGACTTTTCGCTGACCTGTTAATAACTTTCCAAAGAGATCAGCACCTATAAGTACTTGAACGGGCTGTGGTTTTTCGCCAACATCACTTAAAGTTATATCCAGTTCTCTAAGCTCTTGTAGCCATGGTCCTACATTCACAGGGGAGACATCATTGCAGATAGTTTCTTGATCCAGCGCTTCAAAGTTGCATGCGAAACTACTATTAACATTTCTCAATCTAATCCTATAACGAGTATGAGAAAATTCTCTTGTTTTAACTCCGCCAAAGAGAGAGTGTATTAGTGTCTCCTTCTTCACAGGCGAGTATCCCATATCTTCAGCAAGACTTTTTACAATATAGGAATTTTGTGAGCCGGTATCAAGAACTATTCTCACGACATATTCCTTCTTATCTGATATTAGCTTGCATTTGAGAGTCTGTAGGAATACTTTAGGCCCTGTGCTTAAGTTCGACATGTTTACTTCGCTGACAACTTCCTTTTCTTCGGACTTCTTCCCGTCAATTTTCTTTGACTCGAGTTCTTCACACATTAGGGGTACATGCTTTTTCCAACAAATACAACATCTCAGAGACGCATGGCATTTTCGGACGGGGTGACCGGGCGTTAAACAGGCGAAGCAACAATTCTTCTCCCTAAGAATCTTTTGTTTATCAGATAAACTCATTTTCTGTGCAGCGAAACAATCAGCGCTAAAATGAGCTTTTTCACAGAAAACACATAACTTTTTAGCCTCCTGAGTACGTGGATGTGTGAAAAGGTTAGAAGCTGTAGGTACTTTATTCTGTTTTTCTCTGGGTTCAAATTTCTTACTTTTATAACAACTGTTATCCTTCTTTTTATTCAATCCGAAACCTTGCATCGCCAAACTAATTCTTTCCTCGGATTCTACTTCAGATTTCAAGAACTTGAGCAAGCTACTGAGCCTTTCTTGTGGCTCCCCATTGTGATTGAAATCAGGGTTCCTTTGTCTTTGCCATGCCCGTAATAAATCTTCAGGTAAACATGACTCCACTAAAGGATGAAGAAGAGCAGCGCTTTTATCCGTTGTTACACCAAGAGTCTCTAGCGCACGAATCTGTGACTCCAAATTATCGTAAAGTGCACACAAATTAGTGGTAGATCCCTGTGCAGCATTTTGAATGACCAATTTCAAAAGTTCCCTAACATAGAATTCTATCAATAAATCATTTCGACCAAACCGACTTTTTAAAGCGTCTACGGCTTGGGAATAGTTGGCGCCAGTTGGCGGGAAACTTTCAACTACTTCCCTAGCTCGTGAACCACTAATAGTTGACTGTAATAAATATTGAAATTTGTTTTCAGGAGCTATATCTACATCGTTGTGAACATGCTCAAATTGAGACCAAAACTGCAGCCAGTCCTTCAGTTCTCCTGAAAATTGTCGCAATTCCAATTTTGGTAAATGAAACTTCTTTTTTACGTTACCTGATGTCTCAGGAGTTTCATCTGGTGCACTTAATGTTGTTCGAGCATTTATTCGGGCTAATTCTAGCTCATGTTGCCTTTGGCGCTCATTTTCAGCGTCTTGGCGCTTTATTTCCTCATCTTGGCGCTTTCTTTCCTCATCTTGGCGCTTTCTTTCCTCATCTTGGCGCTTTCTTTCTTCTGCTTCTTTTTTCTCTTCCGATTCTTTTCGCTGCCTTTCTTCAACAGCAGTCGCCAACACAGTCGTTGCGAAATCCGGATCCGATTTATATTCTTCGCTGTTTATAATTGCTTCTTTCAACGTATTGATAGTAACTTTTTCCGGTAAAGAACCGATTATTTCTTCGCATAAGAACACCAAATCTTCTTTTTTGAATCCTTTTACAATTTGAAAAATCTTTTCGCTTTTACTCATCTTCGAATCTACAGAGTTTTAGTCCTATCAAACGGACGCCAAAATAATTCTAACTACTTAATATTTCTACGGACGCCACTATTCAAACTGAACCACGGGTTCACCAGGTTGAATAGAATAAAGTTCAAAATGAAAACTTAACAATAATTTTAATATTCTTCAAAATATTTTGCCATTTCCTTTTAAATAGCTTAATCCAAAAGACAAAGTTCTAACCAAATTTCAAAGTAACAACTAACAAAAACATTAACATTCTCACCGTTGCCACTTACAGAAAAGTAAAAATCAAAAGATAAAATTCTCGCGAGCAGAAATTAATAATTAAAATGTCACATTATTTTGCAATCTCGAACACCTGTGTTATCTGCAAATTTCGCGAATTCATTATGTTTTACGCAGCGCAATTTCACAACTCTGCTTCTTAGGGTCTTCGTTTAGGCTTCCAAACAGAGCTTAAAATTGCCTTTTGTGAGCTTCAACTTCTACAAAAAAATTTCAGACAAAATTTTTGTATAAAAAAAGTCGATTGCGGGAGACATGGACACCACCGCCCAGGAGGAGGTACATTGTCACGAAGGCCTGTGGAGTTTGCATTATAAGCACAGGTAAACAAGTCCAATGGAACATCAACTGCGGTCAAGTAGTAGCAATAAGCAATCGTGATTGCTCAAAAAAAAAAAAAAAAGACGAGCCCTTTATTTTCATGAAAGTAGCTACTACTCCTGTGGCGTTCACAAATCCAATTGGTACCAAATGTGAACAACATTTAAAACAATTATTCATCAGTTTCTTTTTTTCCGTTCTTTCTTTTTCCTAACACTTTTATTCCTACACAAAATTTATTAAAGGAGTAAAAAAAGCTCCTGGGATTTCTGTTTCCTTCACTAAAAGCATTTTTGTTCGTAATTACACACAAACTAATAACTTTTAGTAAAATAAAAACTCTTTTATTGAAACAAAATAACTGTAAAATGTAATGTGCAGCAGTAGCCTAATACTTAGGTTTGCCTCTCCGCAAGATTTGTAAGGATGCCCCCATTCCTAGGAGAAAATTATATTTAACAATAAAAAATATTTTTTCAGCGTAACTCATGGTGACATTTCTCTGGATCGTGCCCCCCTGCGCCGCAGGGGCACTATTTACGCCACTGATGTGAGGCATAAATAGCAAAATATGAGTGTGTATATCTCGTGTTTTTTGCCAGGTATGTTACTGGCAGAAATTAGATACACTGCCTGCCTATTATTTTCCAGGAATGTGCCTGAATTTCTTTTGACGTGTAGAAAATAAAATACTGTTTACCTTCCCATAAATATATGAAAAAAATATTAATAGCCAAGTTAGAACTTTCCATTTTTATATTTGTCAACGATTCTGTGATAGCCTTGCCTTTAAATAATACTGGGCTCACGGTGACTGACGTTACAATTTGACTACATTTTTACCATTTAAATTCTGAACTGTCCTGGAATTAAATTCTATTACTTTTAGAATTGGTCTAAAATACCTTCATATGGTACATTAATGCCCCTACACTTGAATTTAAACATGAGAACTTTTTTTGGTGGGAAATTAAGGGGAATAAAAAAAATTGAACTGACGTTACACAGAAGAGACATTGAAAAAATTGACTTATGTATAATTTGAAATTCTTTTCAAACTAAAAACATAAAAACTGAACAACTTTTTTTCCTTAAAACAGAGATCTTAGACTTTATAAAAATACCTTGATTCATCGAAAAAACTTTAAAACTGAAAGTGTAGAAATTATTTAGTACCCATGACTGATGATACTAAGATTTCGTGATTGATGTTGCGTTTACAAAAACATGCTGCAATGATAAATTATTTCTAGTTTAGCAATTTTTTTGTTTAAAATTGCAAAAATTATATTTAATTCACAAGAAAAGTACAGTCATAAAGCTTTAAAAGTAATTTTTAATGTTATTTCACGGAATGAAAGTTATACCCCATTTATATATCTAGCGCGGTAAGCTTCTGCAGTGCATTTTTTTGTGAATAATAAATTTCCTTCACATTGTCAGGCCATTTCTAAATATTTTACTGCTCAAAACTTGATATTAACTTGCTATTTAAACTTTTGAATGCCTCATAGAATTGACAATCATATTCCACAAGAACCCTCTCTCCTGCTGCAGCCTTCAATTTTAGAACGTATTCCGTACTCAGTTTTGAACTTTTGATGATTCAAACTATCACTGCCAAAGAAAAAAACGTTGCTGCTAATTAACTGCTCCAGCTTCTGATTTATTGAAAAATATTACTCTAATATAACTTTTGATAACACAACTGCAAATCCGGTAGTGATTGCTAAAATATTTTCACATTTCTTGAAATATAGTATGTAAAAACTTTTTTGCATGGTACCAAAAAAGACGTACATACAATCGTATGAATTGGATTTTCTTCACTAACATTGAAGTGCTCCGAATATTAAGGAAAATAATGTGGCAATTTCATTATGTAGTGTAGGCTATTATGAAGCTTTTGTGGTAATTTCACAGGGAAATATTGCACTGTAATTTGCTAAAAAAAAAACATACTTATGTTTCGTTGCCGCAAATTGGCTTTCTCAATTTTTATTTATACATATTGTTTCAAATAATGCAGCTTCTTCTAGGAGTATTGCAGATCTTTTTTTAGCATCTTATCTTTAGAGTCATCATTATTCCAAAAAGTTTTGATGCCTTCACAGCCAGAGGTACGTGTCTCCTAAGATCTATTATAGGGTCCAAAATTGCTTAACCATGTTAACTGCTTTCATTGGCGAGCACTTTGATTTAACTACCATACACAGAGAGTTAGGAGTACTTGTTTGCCCAGTTTCAATTTAAAAAGAAAAACATGGGGCTTGTGCTATTTGAAATCGGGCTCTTTTATATTCTACGTGTTCTTCTATTTCTTTTCCTAATTTATCTATTTTTAAACTTGATTCAAAACTTTGGTAACTTAGCTAGATGATCACTTTAAAAAAAAAAAAAATCTCTCGTTTCTCTCTGCTCATTTTATCATACGCTTTGTTTTTCATTTGCTAATCTTCATATTTTCCGTCAATTTAAATTTCTCTCACCTCCTGTGTTGCCTTTTTGCAGCAGTTAGTGCCATTGGTGCAATTTGTTTAAAATATCTTAGTGGAAGGAGAAATGAGACTAATGTTACTGTGACTGATGTTACATATTTTAAGCAAATTTTAAATATATAAATTCAACTACTTTTAAATATTTAAGTAAAGAACATTAAAGATATCATCATAAATAAAGAGAATATGACTTGCTATAATCTTGGGTTTAGTTTTGTTTAAGCAAAACAAACTTTTGTACAATTTTGTGACTGACGTTACATGAATATAAAGAATAAAAATTGTTTACAAAATAACTATAACAGTTGAAAGCTTCTTTGTTGGCCTTATCTCTTCATTCATAAACTAAATTTCAATAAAAAATAAGACTGTAAACATACCAGTTAATTTCATAAGTAAAAAATCTGGTATGGGCCCCACATTACTTCCTTTTACGCATGAATTTCTTAGTAGATGCATTAAGTGTTAAAATAGTGCTTGGAGCGAGCAAGATAACAATTCAAACATTTACACCCCTAGTTTGCCACGAAACAATGTAAAACAATGTTTTACAATGATTAATTTTCTAAATATCGCCGATTTTAACATCATAAAGTGGATTTTTCGCAAATTATCGCCAATAGCGCCAAATTGAACCAAAATTCAAAAAAATATTTTTTCGCCAAATTTGTCGCTAACTTGGTGATATTTCGCCAAGTTGGCGTCAAACACTTGGCGACCAAAAGCTTGGCAATATATCGCCTATTGGTCCGCGCCAATTTATATCACTGGTCTCCATCGAAATTAACATTGATTTACCCCGAAAAAGGGGTAAAACGCCCCCTTGGAAACATTCGAGTGCAGCCACAAGAGGAGGTACACAACTAGACCACCTTAGAGCCTACATACCAAACAAGAAGCTTCTACAGCACATAGTTTTTGAGTTATGCGACATACATACGCATATACATACGTTCATACAGACGTCACGAGAAAACTCGTCGTAATTAACTCGGGGGGTGGTTGAAAATGATTTTTCGGCTGGTTATATGTTGGTAGGTACATACACAAGTGCTGACAGGTCGAAAAGACTACTCAACATTCATTCGGGGGTGAGCAAAACCAAAATTAGACCCAAATTTGAGTGAATTTTTTTTTTCTTTTTTTTTTTTTTTTTTGCGATCACAATACTTCCTTTACTACGTAAAAGGAAGTAAAAAAATGGATGAACTTTCAGTAGCTCTAACACAAGAAATAAGGTGCACAAAGTGATGTTGTCAAAACTTACCTATAAAACTTACAAGAAATGAGTTTCTAGCCTTTTTAACGTAATTTTATAAAATTCATTCTTCTTTACATCATGTGAAATCAGAAAACTATTGGTACATTGATTTTTTTTTTTTCTTTTTTTTTTTGTGATGTCTCCAGTTTCGTGTAATTGCCCTACTGTATTCTCAGTATGTTGTGATGTTGAATGTCTGATTTTGTTCTCTATTTTATTTAAATTAATTAAATTTCATTTAGGGTCCGAAAATAAAAGCTACTACGCCTATACATACACGGGGACTCCCCTTTTATTAAGTAAACCATTGTTAACAGAACCCAAGCCTATTTTAAATCACGTAGACATTTTTTCACATATAAGCAGCAGTTCCAAAGACTATGTTTGACAACGAATAGCATTACTTTTTTCTTTTTTCCCCTTTAAAAGGCCAACACATCGTCCTAAAACTAGTTATGCAAATTTCAAGAAATTTATGGCATCACTCTTACTTAACATGGGAAACTTAGTTCAAATACGTGCCAAAATGCAAGTAAATCGCAAATAAAAGGCAACTTTTAATGCTACCTGAAATATTATCACACCCAATTGTTGTAAAAAAATTGGATCACTTTTATTTATGATGTCTCCAGGCACTCTAGGAATTAAGTGCTGTCCAAAGAAGTATATGAGCCCTGCGGTCTTTAGAGCATTTTTTAATGCATAAATAGTCTGAATTAAGCCCAGAATTTAAAAGTTCACATAAAGCTATAATGATGTGGCGGAACTGAGCTCTTATGAGCAGGGCTATGCATGGGGTTTGTGGGGGACAAGGGCGGATCCAGAAGTTTTTTAAGGGAGGGCGATTGATAATTCTTACTTACTTTTTACTATGCATACTGGTTTACAAAAATTGATCACAAAGGTTTCGGACTTCAATTCCGAAACATTTTCGAGGGACAGCCCCAAACCTTCTTCCTCCTATACATTAAAACTTGTATAAACTTGCATTTTTAGAACTTCAATATCGAAAAATTACCGGGGAAGAGTCTCCCAAAGGAGAAACGATCGCCCTCCCTTGCATCCGCTCCTGGTGGGGGAGAAGGATAGTAGGGCACCTGTTACCCGGGTCCCAAGTTTGAAGGGGTTCCGAGAGTTCAAAAATAATTTAACACGTGAATCTTTTTAAATGCAGTTCAAAGGTAAACTCAGGCTGGCACCCATAAGGGGGCTTTGGGGGCTTAAGTCAAATATGCCCCTATACTAAATCTGGATTTGGAGGGTTCTTAAGGAAGCACGATATTTTAAATTTTTCAACGGAGTTAGAAATGATTCAAGTCATATAGATATTAACTCAATCTATACTAAGTTTGAAGAACAATAAAATGGCAAATACACTTTTGGATAGGAGTGACCGCCTATCCCCAAACAAAGAAGTCCACTGCCGTCAAGTCAAGTGATCTAGGTGGTTGGATATTGTTCCGTCAGAAAGTTTTTTAACCGCGTTTGAAAAATGCAGAGTACCGTCGCGCTGGAAACTGATTTCCGCTCTCTGGAACATGAAAAATATCAAGTACTCTGTATATAGACATATGGGATGTTCTAGAAACAACTAAAAATGTGCTTTCTGTGAAGGTTACCTTGAAACACATATGGCCTTATCGAATGATCGCCGATAACGCCAAGACAAACATTTAAGAAAAATCAAATTTGGAAGGATTCAGGTAACTATCACAATTGTGTGTTAATTTGTGTCTTCATAAAAGGGTGTGGGATCAAAATGTCGCCACCGAAATGTTGCGGGCCAAAATGTCGTCGGGCCAAAATGTCGTCGGGCCAAAATGTCGCCGGTCCAAATTGTCACTGGTCCAAAATATCGATGGGATAAAATGTCGCCGTTCCAAAATGACGCTAAATGCATGATGTTGTTCCGCTAGAATGTTTCCCAGTTTCAAAATAGTACAGATTTAATGTAGCCAATAATTTACAAATTCAATACATATTAATTATGTAGCTCAATTTTACTAATAAGCTTATCACAGTACGATAAACGCACCAGTTTAGAGACTTTTTTAAACGTAGGTTTAGAAAATTAGCTTATAACTTATTGTACCTTTGGAAATATCGCAAAAAACATTTTGTAAGCTTTTCCATCCGCATACCTCGTGCAAACAAATTTTTGTGCAGCTGTTCCAGTTTTTGCTGTAGATACCGTAAAGTCGGGTTACTTGGACCCTAGGGCATGTTACTTGAGCCCATTAAAGTAA
This sequence comes from Uloborus plumipes, assembly GCA_038373865.1. Lineage (NCBI taxonomy): Eukaryota > Metazoa > Arthropoda > Arachnida > Araneae > Uloboridae > Uloborus > Uloborus plumipes. The sequence continues at coordinate 259,027 of JAXGGA010000194.1, read as the reverse complement.
AATGATAAAATCTGGGTTTGGTACTTACTAGTTGAAGACTTGCACGTAGTTCCTCGTTTCTCCGCTAGGTAGAAGCACTCTGCAGTCTCTAACGCTAGTACCAAACCCAGATTTATCATTTTACTGTGGGCTCAAGTAACCCCCTTGTGGGTCCAAGTAACCCGACTTTACGGTACATCAAATTCACCCCCCCCCCCATCCCGCCACCACACACACACACACACACACACACACACACACACACACACACACACACACTAAAAACAGTCATCTTTTATTTCGTTGTACTCCTACTCTATGTAAGAAGATGTGTACCTGATTTGAGTTTTGTGCCATTATTATTATGAAAATATGAATCAAAATGTTACGTTTTTTCTCTTCATCTGTTTTCTTTTAATTTTGAATTTAATATTTTACTCTGCAGTAAAACTAAATTTTTAAATTGTTTTCAGGCATTTAAGAAGTTTTTGATTGTTTAAAAAAAAGAGAGAGAGAGAGCTCTTATACTGTTGTGTAAATTTCTGATTCATCTTATCACATTGACATATATTTTGCTTTCATCTGGTTGTCTTGGAACATCTATAATGGAACTTAACCATCTAATTTGCGGTTTTAAACGCTTCAGTGCCAGACTAGTTTTGAAACGACCCTTAGGAAGAGCGTCCACAAAAAACTGGCAAACTCGGCAAGGGGTCCACGGAACAAAAAAGTTTGCGAACCCCTGATCTAAAGCTTAAATTTCTTCAGTACCGTAAAAATGCCATAGTTTTTTCAGGGCTGTGCTTAAGGCAAAGGGACGCTAAATTTCTTCCTATTTTCTTTTTGGACAAAGAAATTAAAGTAATAAATTTGCTGATAATTCTTTTTTTTTTTCCCCTTTTGCTAAAACGGAATACCGTTTAATTACAGTGCAGCCGGCATTTTTCTTCTGGGACGTTTTCTTTAAGAGTAGGTTGGGGACGTTTGAAATCAAATTAGGGACGCATTTGAGAACAGATTGGGAAACACATCAGGGAGCGTTTGTTCATGAAATTATTGCTTTCTCTGTCTCAACTGGGTGGCGGAAGGGGAGGTGAAATGTCAAGAGGCAGTGGCGTATTCAGGGGGTGGGCTGATAGAGCTGCAGCCCCCTTCGAAATTTTCAAAACGAATTTTAAAAATGTAAGCTAAGTTTTTTTTCTTTTTTTAAATCCCAAAATGAGAAAAGCTTTCAGAACAGATAATGAAGTATAAGACAAAATTATAAGAAAGATTTTTTTTTTTTTGTTTTGACATGCCTTTTTTACTGTACGTCATGCTTATTATTATCCTATTATTCCATTTTGTTAATTTTTATTGCAAATCTATGTACCGTAAATCAGGGTTACTTGAGCCCATTTCAAAAATATGATTAAATATGGGTTTGGTACTTATTAGTTGAAGATTTGCACGTAGTTCCTCATTTCTTCGCTAGGTAGAAGCACTATGCAGTCTCTAACGTTACCTACACGGCTCTCTAAGCAACTTCCTGAGATTAGTTGAGGTTATGTTATTGCCTTGCTACGTGTGCAGAATTTTCCAGCCTACAACTTTTATGCTCTTAGAGCATACAATTCACCATTTAATTAAGGTAAGTGTATTATTTTCTTGTTAAACCCCTCACAAATGTTATTTAAGCCCAAGATTGTCAATACTTTTAGCTATTTAAGCTATTTATAACAAAGTCTGTGACAGTGACCAATAATCAAATTATAGGGTTACTTGGACCCACTATTTACGTGGATCCAAGTAACCCTTACAAACTTTTTTTTTTTTTCATTTATCAACTCTATGACACTGAACTATAAATTTTTATTAGTTTTCGTGTATTTTAAGGAATATAGGCAATGTATTAGACCAACCTTTACCTTTTTCAGGTTAAGACTGGCCATGCCGTCCAAATACAAGAGACTTCCTGGAAGCCGAAAATACAAAGACTTCTCAACTGACCGATTGCAGGAATGCCTGAAAGCAATAAAATCTGGTGAAATGTCTCAAAGGAAAGCAGAAGCTCATTTCAAAATTTGCAGGTCAACCATAAAACGTAGACTAAAAAGTGAGACACCAAAATGTTAATGACACCGTTGAGGATAAAATATCCAATCAATCTAACAAGAGGAAAGGACAAAATAAATCTTCCAATAAGAAGCTGTCATCAAACAGCAAGAAGCAAAAAAGTAAAGAAATGGAATCATCCTCTGAAGATGCAGATGATTTTAGCCTCCAATCGTCAGGAGATAGTGAGTTCAGTTTTTTGAACAGTGAATTTGATCTTATGGATCCTACTAATTTCCCTTCTACCAATGGCGCTGGTAATGATGAAGCTATGAATGAACTCTGCAATCAAGATGAAAACATTGTCATGGACAAAAGAGATGAAAATTTAGTTGAAAAAGGACTTAAAGAAAAATTAGTCGAAGGCAATTTTGTTATAGTGTTGTGGGAGAAAAAGGAATTTCCAGGCATCATTACAAAAATTGATGAAAATGGAGCGATTGTTGATTGCACTCTAAAAGGTTGGAAATGGCCAGAAGTAAAAGACATTTTTTATTATAAGTGGGGAGATATTGAAAAAAAAGATTGATCCTCCTAAAATGTTAAAAAGAGGGCTATTTTCAGTTCAATCAATCAAAGAAGATGTTTAGATAAAGAATTTTTATCTAACTTCATATATTTTTTCATTTATTGTATCGTATTTTTTCATATCCCATGTCCTACATAAACCCAACACACGCTAATAATGCTTTATAATAGGAAAACTAAACCTGGGTCCAAGTAACCCAACCTAAGGGCTACTTGAACCCATTAGAAAAAAACATTCAGAAATTTAGTAAATGAAATAAACCAAATTTAAAGGTTTCATGCTTTATTTATGGGTATTCTTTAATAATTATAAGCATTGTTTGATTTCATAACACAATATGTATTGATATAAATAAGGATTTATCTGGAACATTACTAAAATTGGGTTCAAGTAACCCTGATTTACGGTATTAGAAATGCCGATTTTTTTTTCAGTAATATAATTCTGTTAAATAAATTTCAGCAAATTTAATTGAAACCCAGTATTAAGAACAATGGTAAAATAAACTGCAATATTAACATTATTAGAGCGTACATTTTAAAAATATTATATTTATATCCAAGTGTTTTAGCAACACCTCTTTCAATGAAGAATTTTTTTTTAATTTAAATTTATCATTTTCTGTGTTCATCAAAATGCTTTCTTCACAATTATTTTAATGACAAAAAAGTTTTTCTTAATGATGTATTTTTGACGACTTAAATAAGCAGAAAAGACACATTAAAGCAGAAATTCGAGACATTCACTTTTCTTAACTAAATTTCATGAGATGCTCCCCCCCCCCCTCAAGGAGTCTTGACTCAGCCCGCCCCCCCCCCCTGAAATGATTTGTCTGCGTACGCCACTGGGAAATGTTTTTCATATTCAACTCTGCATTTAAATACTGATTGTAACGAAAGAATTGTTGGGCATCAGAAATTAGCACAGTTAGAGAGGGAGTAGTATCTTAGATAACCGTCTAAGATTTTGGTTATTATTATTATTTTTTAATGTTTAAAACAAGCCGCACTAGGCATGTTTGTATTTTTGATGACTGTGTGTATAAAGAATCATAATTATTTCTTGAACGAAAGAAAAAAAGCTTTCTTTAACTACCAGTTGCAGATTCCTTCAGTATGATACTAAAAGAAATTTTGTATTTTTTTATGTAACTCGCCAATGACTTAAGGAAGATGATTTTCCTTGGTCGACGAACCCTCTTTGCCTAGTGGCTGACAGAGAGAAAACTTTTAAATCAATGGGCTTCGGAATAATTTCAGCTTCCCGTAAATTTTCTAAATAAATAAATGTTTTTTTTTTTGGGGACACACATGCGTTAACGCTTGAAATATGTAAGGAAATGTGGAACAAAGTGAAATTGTGAAATATTTTCATAGTTTGCAGTGCCACCTACCAAACAAAATTTTAACTAAGTTGATTCCTGTCAAAAAATAAATAGCTCTAAAGATTAATGAAAAAAATTATACAAGTCATTTTCAAAATTTGATACACTTATTATAATATTCGTGGTTTTTCAAAAATATTTCTTGTTATTGTAAAATAAAATTTTTGTAATAATTATCATATTAAATGTTAATTGAGGTCTACGGATGTCCAGTGCAATCCTTATTTAGTTTGTATTTAGCATGTTTTGAATTTAAATTCTCAAATGTTTTTAGTCAACTGCACACGGGGCAAAGTGAAATAGCACATTTCATTTACTCATGCATTCATTTATTAAATCACAAGTACGTATTTCTTCATTTATTGATTCATCTACATTCTTTTACGAATAAATTCACTTGTTTATTCATTCATTCACTCATTTTCTTATTTATTCCCTATTTTACTCCATCATTACTTTTTCTCCTATGTTAATTAATTCATCATTTATTTATTTATTTCTTCTTTTACTCTTTCATTCATAACTCATTTATTCGTTTATTTACGTATTCATTTGATGAAAATTACTATTAATCATCAAATAGAAAATTTTTCAATACAAAAATATTGCACAATTCACATTGCCCCATGGTTTTTTGAGGTGAAAATTTTCCACCTTTTTTTGGAGGTACAAAATAACTGCCAAAAATAAAAAATAATACTTCAACGCAAGTTCTATTACAAAATTCATTAGTTCTTCATGTACAGTAATTTAAAAAAAAAAATTCCAAATTTCATTTTCAATGCTTCATTCATTTTTAAAAAACATTATTTGCTAAACTCTCCGTATTTTTTACCACTGAGTAGAATAACAACAAACTGTCTGCTAATATGCTTGTTTTGATCAGGCCAGTCATTTAGGGGGGACTTTGGGAAATCAATGTATTGGCATATAAGTGGGCGTGGTTTTTGCCACTTTTTGGTAAATTTACATTGAGTATGCACCCTTTGCCCCCCCCCCCCCGGAAAATTTCGATATGACGTCCCTGGTTTTGATAGAATTTGATTGCTCTTAATGCATTAAATATTCATTAACTGTGGATCTATCGATCCTTCCTTTTCTTTTTTTGTATTTGTACGGCACGTTAGACGCGCATCACTTTAAAATTCTTTTTTGCTTAATAAATACATATCCTAATTGTTAATGGTCTTGATTTTAATAATGTATCTTCGTTTTGCTTCGTTATGAAGGCTTTCACAAGACTCGGCATTCATTTTACACTTTAAAAAAGGCTAAAAACAACTGCGCACTCACAATACCATTCTACACATACGGTTAACATGGAGTTGCTTGTTCCCCAGGAACGGTTGCCATGTTCCGTTGCTATGCAAAAAGCATGTGGCTGTTACTGCCCAATAAATAAACAAAAATACAACAGTAAAATAAATGAACAAAAATACAATAATAAATTAAATAAACAAAAACTAAAAAAACAAGAAGTTCTGTCAAGAACTAAACGAGCCTACTTTCCCGTACATCGACATCGGCATTCTAGCATCTGATCATTATTCTCTTAATTATCTGAGACTAAAAATTATGTCAAACATACCTTTTTAGCACTTAAAGCTGATTTCTAAAAGCAAAATATACCCCTCTCATCAGATGAAATAGACACGCAAAAAGTAAATAAATGAATAAATAAAGTTTTGTCGCACCTTTTAAAGAATGTAGCTGTTACAGTTCTTCCGTAGAAAAATTCCTCAATTGTTTAAAAAAAAATAAATAAATAAAAGTACAAAGTACATCAAAACACATTTTATCAAAGAAAGAAAAAAAAAGGAAAAAAAACTCGTCCGTTGATAAAATGTCTCGAATTTCACTTTTAATCCGTTGGCAGTTGTTAAATATAAACTAGCTGCGTGGCCCGGCGTTGCACGGGCTGTAATGTAGTGAAGGCAGTTTCAGAAAACTACTCGCCACCAAGGCGGCTCGCCTTTAAAGTAATGAGAAAAGTTTAAACAGTTTACTCGCCGTCAAGGCGGCTCGCCTTTACAGTAGCGAGGAAAGTTTCAATAAACTACTCGCTGCCAAGGCGGCTCGCCTTTACAGTACCAAGGAAAAGTTTAATAAACTACTCCCCGCTAAAGCGGCTCGCTAAAAAGCTTTCCTGCATCAAAGAATCAATCGAATTATTTGCACATGCTTCCTCAAAAATAAAGACGATGTCAAGTAGCGCATACTTAGCACTCTCCCTAAATAACAAATAAAATTCCTTTCCAAAAACAATTATTTCCAAACCGCAATTATTTCCTTCCTGTAAAATTAATTGCAAAATTCTAAACGAAAAAGTTCTTTTAATATTTGGATCGCAGCCAAAAAAAGTCCCTTCTAAAAACAGCAATTGCAATTTTATTTAAAAACACATTTTCAAAATGGTACCAGAGAAAAAATGTCATTAATAATTAGACTAAAAACAATTGTTAGAACTGTGTTATAACACGTATTCAAAATGACAATGGAAAAAAATAACTCTTTCATTTTAAAAAGTTCAATTTAATTAACGTTTTAATTTAAAATCGCAACGGAAAGAAATAAATATCTTGGAATTTTAAATAGTTCAATAATTTAATTAACGTTTTAATTCAAAATGGCAACGGTAGGAAATAAATATCTTGGAATTTTAAACAGTTCAATAATTTAATTAACGTTTTTCTTCAAATGGCAACGGTAAGAAATAAATGTCTTGGACGTTTAATCATTTATTAGGCTTAATCGCTTTAAACTTGACTACTTATTAATTGATATCTTCGCTAATTAAAATCGTATAATCATATAGATTGAAACTAATGAAGCCTGAAAAATTACCTATCTATCGGTACCTGGTTCGACTTTCAGTTCATTGGCGTTCAGGAGAAATAAGCGTGACATAGAAAGATAGAAAGAAAGTTAGATACTCAGTTTTTAATATAAGTAGATAAAGAATAAAATGCTCTCGTGGATGAAACATTTTTGTTACAAAAAAAATCGTCTGCCAAAAATAATAATAATAATAATAGAAAAATAAATAAAATAAAACAAATGAATAAATAAACAAAAAATCGTCTGCACAGTCAGTCTTTTTTTTTTTTTTGAGCCTGCATTTCCGCCATGTTTGCGGAGTCGGAGTCGGAATCAGAGTCCTCACAGAAGATTATTCAGAAAGGTACTTTACAATACATTATTTATCAAAACCATTTTCTTACAAAGTTAGTTTGAAGGAAATCCGACTTTAAGTTCAGGATCAACATTCAACTTAAATCCCTCGTAGGCGCTAATGATATTTTTTTTTTCTGAACGGTTCAATATTGAACGAAAAATGTTCAAATCAAAAAGCGAAATATGGGAATGAGCCTCTCCCAGATCTTTCAAACAAAAAAAAAATATATTCCATTAGGATGGTTCACTCAGAAGTTATTAGGTGGGGAAAGGTTGATTGAACGGTTCAATGTTGAGCGAAAAAAATGTTCAAATTGAAAATTTAAATACGGTAATGAAGTATCCTTGCTGAGATCCTTCGAACAAAAAAAAGTTTTATTTAAATCGGACTGTTCACTCAAAAGTTATTAGGGATGACAGCTTGCTTGAGCGATTCAATGTTGAACGAAAAATTGTTCAAATCGGAAACGTAAATGCGGGAATGAAGTATCCTTGATAAAATATTTCGAACAGAAAAAAGTTTGTTCAAATCGGACTGTTCACTCAAAAGTTAGCATCGCGGGACAGGTTGTTTGAACGGTTCAAAATTGAACCACAAATTGTTCAAATCGAAAAATTATTAGGTGGGGAAAGGTTGCTTGAACGGTTCAATGTTTAACGAAAAAATGTTCAAATTGAAAATTTAAATACGGTAATGAAGTATCCTTGCTGAGATCCTTCGAACAAAAAAAAAGTTTTTTTTAAATCGGACAGTTCACTCAAAAGTTATTAGGGGTGAGAGCTTGCTTGAATGGTTCAATGTTGAACGAAAAATTGTTCAAATCGAAAATTTAAAAACGGGAATGAAGTATTCTGGATAAGATCTTTCGAACAAAAAAAAGTTTATTCAATTCGGACGGTTCACTTAAAAGTTATTAGGTGGGGAAAGGTTGCTTAAACGGTTCAATGTTGAACCAAAAATGTTCAAATTTAAAATTTAAATACGGTAATAAAGTATCCTTGCCGAGATGCTTCGAACAAAAAAAAAAAATTGTTTAAATCGGACTGTTCACTCAAAAGTTATTAGGGGTGACAGTTTGTTTGAACGGTTCAATGTTGAACGAAAAATTGTTCAAATCGAAAATGTAGATACGGGAATGAAGCATCCTTGAAAAGATCTTTCGAACAAAAAAAAGTTTGTTCAAATCGGACTGTTAACTAATAATATCGCGGGACCGGTTGTTTGAACGGCTCAAAGTTGAACCAAAAATTGTTCAAATCGAAAAATCAAATATGGGAATGAGCTGTACTCGCCGAGATCTTTCCAACAAAAAAAAGTTTGTCTAAATCGGAATGTTCATTCAAAAGTTATTGGGGGGGGGGGGGGGGGACAGACAGACAGACCGACCGACCGACGAACAAATTCCCCATCTCAATACCCTACTTTCAACTTTTTAATTTTTCAATATTCATTTCACCTTTTTATTTTTTTAACTTGGCGATATTTTTTTGACTTGGCGATATTTTTTAGATGCATAAAGCTACTTTTAATACTTTTTTCGTCTTTCTCTTATTTTTAACGGGAAAGTAGGCTAAAAACATAAGTTTTTGTTTCAAAAATAACCCCACACCAAACGCGGCACTTTTTAAAAAGCTATTCTGTATTTAATGTTTAATTGTTTTGAAACTGAAACTTAATCAACTGGCGAAAAACTATCAAACTAAAACGATGATGCATTTTCAAATATATGCAAAGCACGCCAAGGAGCTACGTTACTCGATATTTATAGGCTACACTCTCAAAGCTTGCTACAGATATTCGTAAAATCAAAAGAAGTTGAAACTTCTTAAAATTCAATAAATGCTGATAATGTTATTATTTTGCATTAGGACCTTAAAGCTCACAGATGCATGCTAAATCTATTAAACTTTCTTGAATCCAACAGGACCCTGTTAAATCCCCGATCTAAACTAAAAATTCACCCTTATTCACTCTTTCTTTTGTTATGCATGACATCTTCTGATCAGATTTCTCTCACCTACCCCTTTTATACAATCTTCCGTCTAACACGTGATCTTAACCTATATTTTTGCGCATACCTTTTCATTCACTTAGTGAATTTGCCTTTATTTTTTTTAATTTATTTTTATTATTATGTTTGTTTCGTATTATCATCTTTCATATCTCTGTGTTTTGTAAGTCCTTTGTCTTGCTGTTTTTGTACCATGTTATTTGTCTTTTACTAGTTTTATTGTATGTTATGTTTTGGTCTCTTGAATAAATTTCAACACCGACTCCGACTGCCGGCTTACGAAAAGACCCTGGCAGTCATTCTACGGCAGTCGGTATGTGAATTCATTCATTCATTCTTTTGCATTGTAGTCTGTGGAGTTAGCGACAAAAACAGCTGAAATATTTCACTTCCTGATACCAGTGTGAAATTTGGTACAGAGCTTATGTACATATATAAGAACAAAAAACCGCCGGGAGACACTTGATCAGGGATCATGAACTCCCGTGATGACGTCATCAAAATGGCCGCTTTTACAGGTAAATACGTTTGTTTAACTCCCCCTAAAACTCCATCATAGATTTGAATATTTCAAAACTCAACTATATCGCCTGAAAGCGATTTAAAAGATCTATTTGGAAAGGTTTAATGTTTCTTTCTGACGTCAAGGGCCCACCTGTGATGACGTCATTTTGATGACGCCATTACAGGTGGACCCTTGACCTTAGAAAGAAAAATTAAATCTTTCTAAATAGCTCTTTTAAAGAGCTTTCAGATGATACATTTGAGTTTTGCAATATTTGAATCTATGATGGGGTTTTAGGAGGAGTTAAACAAACGTATTTACCTGTAAAAGCGGCCATTTTGATGACGTCATCACAAGTGGGCCCTTGATCTTAGAAAGAAAAATTAAATTTTTCTAAATAGCTCTTTTAAAGAGCTTTCAGATGATACATTTGAGTTTTGCAATATTTGAATCTATGATGGAGTTTTAGGGGGAGTTAAACAAACGTATTTACCTGTAAAGGCGGCCATTTTGATGACGTCATCACAAGTGGGCCCTTGACCTTAGAAAGAAAAAATAAATCTTTCTAAATAGCTCTTTTAAAGTACTTTCATATGATATAGTTGAGTTTTGAAATATTTAAATATATGATGGAGTTTTAGGGGGAGTTAAACAAACGTATTTACCTGTAAAAGCGGCCATTTTGAGGACGTCATTACAGGTGGGCCCTTGACCTCAGAAAGAAAAATTATTTTTTTCTAAATAGCTCTTATAAAGAGCTTTCAGATGATACATTTGAGTTTTGCAATATTTGAATCTATGATGGAGTTTTAGGGGGAGTTAAACGTAGTTACCTGTAAAAGCGGCCATTTTGATGACGTCATCGCAGGTGGCCCTTGACCTTAAGAAGAAAAATTAGATGTTTTTAAATAGCTCTTTTAAAGAGCTTTCAGGTGATATCTTTGAGTTTTGCAATATTTCAATCTACGATGGAGTTTTAAGCAGTTAAACGAACGTATTTACCTGTAAAAGCGGTCATTTTGATGACGTCATCACGGAATGACCTTGACCTCCGATCAAGTGTCTCCCGGCGTTTTTTTTTTTTGTCCTCCTATGTGAATTTAAGCCCCACATAAAATTTCAGACTGGTATCCGGAAGTGAAATACTTTTGCACTAACTCCACGGACTATTGGAAAGGATGAACTGGTTATATTTTATCATGTGACTTGCATCTAAATATAGGTTTCTACTTTATAGCTTTTATCCTTTCTCAAAGCTTCTGAAGACAGGAATCCAGGCTGGCATTAACTATAACCATGAGACCACATGGAAACAAGTATGAAGGGCCAATAAGTATAAATTTTGTACAATAAAATCTAGTAAAACAAATGTTAAAATGCTGACTGGACTAACAATGCACATTGCACATTAAAATGCGATGATCTGCTTTTAAAGCATTCCTGGGAATTTATAAGTAGTCAATAAATTAAGATCAAGGTCAAGACAGTTGCAAATTTGCAAATGTTCTTATCCTGTCCCTCTTAATTTATAGAGCATGTGAACTATTTTTATATTGATGAATTCAAGGGTTGAGAAATAATAGTAAGTAAATGATTGTAGTAAATCTTTTAAACTTAATTTCAAGAGTTAAAGCAAAAAAGGTTCAAGATACCCAAGTCATACTTTATTCATAAATAAATATTAATCACAGATTTTTTTCTTCTTTCAAGATTTCAATAAAAATTTCTTAAAACCAGGTGATGTGCTGTACGAAAATAAAGCTTCATTTGTGTTCACTCCTTCTTCATCAATATGATCCTAAAAAAAACATAACTAATGAAATAAATTGCTATAATATAATAATAATTATTATTATATTAAACATTTATGAAACAGAATTACAAAAAAAAGCCACAACAAAAAAATACCACTTCCAAAATAGTTTTGTTAATAAGAGACAACTTAGTTCTATACACACATGCACAAAAGGTGAGGTTTAATTTTAAGCAAATGAAACCATATTTCCGTTTTGTTGTAAAAGTGGTGTATCTTTATATTTTAAAAATGCACATTTGTTTGCCAAATGATATTTATTTAGTTATATCTTTTAGTATAAGGAAACTGATTTTTCATGTCTTCTGGTCAAAATTCTACTTCTGTTTTAAACTATTGATATGATGACACAAAATATTTCACTTGTTATTGCTCTGTTGAATTTTCACTTGATGGATTATTTTTTAAACATATGTTGATTAAATGGGCATATTAATTCAAAGATATTTTATGCAAAAAGTACTAAAAAGGTTTACAATATTTTTACCTCTTCATCCTTATGAGAGCTGTTATATATCCTAAAATGTGGCTCAACCCAGCATTTAGATCTGAAAGAAATAAATATTTGTATTACAAGACTTACTTTTTAATGGTGATGCCAATTATTTACAGAGCAGTTTAAGTAAATCAGTCAGTTTTGGATTGAAAGACAAGAACGATATGGGTTATAGTTTCATATGATTATTTCTCAGGCTAACTAGATCACAATATTCAGTTGATGGATCAATTTCATTTCAAAAATTACATCAACATAATTTGCACTGTTCATGATTTTGATCCAGGATAGCATTATACATTTTTAAAAAATAAGCTGAGCGTGCTACAAATTTTTCAATACAGTAAAAACTCCCCATACCTAGCTACTTGAAAGAATATTTTCCTTCAAAAGAGTAGTTTTGTCAAAGAAATGAACAACTGCATTAATTTTTTATTCAGTTTTAATCAATACAAATAATAAAATAAGTTATTTGTATGATAAGGCTCCTAGAAACATGAAATTTGGTTACTCATGTAATTTTTACGGATGATGTACACTAGGGTGGATCGAAAAAAAATTTTTTTTTGGAATTTCAAATCGGCCCGGGTGAGAAAAGTTGTCCACTAGGACCAAACAATTACCTGTGAAATTTGAGGTTGATCAGATTATATCTTCAGGGTCCGCAAGGAGGTCAAAATTCAGAAATTAAGCCCAAAAATGCATTTTTTCTACTTAACGAATACATTAATTTTTAATAATTTTTTAATGGGTCAGGGTGAAAAAAGGTTCCCAATGAGGTGAAATACTATGATATAAAATCACATCACAGTCAGATAAAATCTTCATGCTCTGCATAATGGTCGAAATTTGCATATTTTGCCTCAAAATAGTGATTTTTCATCATAAATAAAAAAAATTACTTAACTTTTAAAATCGACCACGGACAAAAACTTGCCAATAAATTTGTTCTTTAAGCTTAAGCAAAAATTATTAAAAATACCTTTTGTTTATTTTTTTTTTTTCATTTTTTTTTTGTTAGACATGTGCAAAATTTTGAGTATAAGACAAGTCACATTCTAAAATACGAGAACCATAACCGTTATAAATATGTTATACTTAGCTTTCAGATAAATACAAGTACGGGTGAAAGCTATAAAATCAAATATTTGTTTGCATTTTTTCAGTAAAGAACATTCTATAAATAAATCAGTTTTTAGCAAAATAAAATTTTAAAAAAGGAAGAGAGAGAGAGAATTTCTTAATTCAAACATAGAACTCTGATTTCGTATTGAAAGTGCTCATATGTTCTCGTGATTTAATTTTGGCTAATATGAAGTCATGGCGTTGCTCCTCTCTACAGACTTTACTTGCTAATTCTGTTATTATCATATCGCTCAATTGCTTGAGTATAACATGGAAAGTTAGGAATTGAAATATTAAAGCCTGCATTCCTGCTCCGATATTGCATTTAAAATTTCAGAATCTACAATGTTTTTTGTAATAGGTGGTTCATATTTTTCAATTTCTTGCCAGTTAACAAAGTTTGCGTAGTCATTTGTATCAAAATTGAGAGCAGGAACAACAAATTTTCTCACAGACTGTAAGAATTTTGTTACTTCTCTTGCTTCCATAATTCTTCTTAAGGCCAGTTTCCGAACGTGGTATCGTTCATCTCCAGTCATTGCCAATAAAATATTTTCTTGATATTCGAAAAAGCCGTTCCTTTGTATGACAGGATCGATAACATTTTTAAAATCCTGTTTCAAGTATCTCGATCGGTTAAGAGTGTTCCAAATGTGGACCTTCTGTGCAATCCGATTTTCTTTTTATATCGAACCACATAGGAGTGTACACTTTCATAATGAAGGTTGCCATATTTTCCGGATATTGTTCGTTACTATTTCTGAAATTTCCGAAAAATTCGGTTCCTTTGAAGTACGTTCAGGTTTTAGTTAGTTTTTTTCACATTTGTAATTCCGCAGCACATCAGAATTAGTTGGAAAAACATTTTCTCTCATTTTAGACGGAAAACCAAATATGGGACATTCTGCTGCTTTTCTTGTCTTTGGTGCTGGCCATGTCCTTACACAGATACCTCTTCATATGAAGATTTTGTTTCCATACTAGTAGAAGCCATTCTCACACTAGTAGAAGTCTCCTCAGTCAATTACATTATACGCTATGAAATAGCAATATCTTTCTCAATGACGAGAAAATATAACTTTACATCCTCTGGGTAGGTGCTGCAATCTGAATGTTACTTCATTCACTCTGTAACTTGGTTATACTAAATTTCAAAATTGTTTGTTTCACATTCTAAGTTAGTGCATAACCTCAAGAAGACTAGGAACGTGAACGTGAATCTTTTGTAGCGATACTTTTTTTCGTTTGGTCAAATGCATGCACGTCACTGAAATTAAAGCACAAATCAGCCATCTGTGCCACTTGGTAATTTATAAGAAACAAACGCCCTGTTTATGTCCCTCAATTCTGCGGTACTCATCACAAAATTAAAACAAAACAAGAGCCAAGTAGCGAATTCGGGAAAAGTCAAACGATGCGCTTTTTTTCCCAATATATCATCTTGGCTATGTGGTTTTTGTTGTTATTTCATTTATACAAATACAAATGCGACGACCAGCAGCAGGCTCTGGGCCCAACTGGGCTGGTCCGCGCTGTGGGGCATTTAGACCCCACACTTCGTGATATACACGACCGAAGTTTCTGAGGAATGAGGAACTCCCATATGGTTGGATATCATTTGTAGCTAAAAACATATTAACACCCCAGTTTACGTCAAAACACCATGTGCTGCTGACTAAAATTTGAGATTCTCAGTCTTAAACTAGAATTAGAGATTATTTACCTAATAATTCCTGAGACAAGGAACTAAATGCTCGATATTCTGACATTCTCGCACTCGTAAAATATCAACACCTGGAATAAAATGGTGTAAAAAGACGTTACTCTGACAATATCAGAAACACAAACTTAATGATTTCCAACAGTTAGAAATCCACGGAGTTCAACTTTGAACTGTACCGTGGAGCTGAACTTGGAAACCTGCAGTTTGTGAACCGCATATGGCTCATTCGAATTATGATTGGACTCTAGAGTATTTTAATAAAATTAAAAAAATTAATTAAAAAATCTGCAAGAGTGCCATTTGTCAATGTTTTGAGTATTATTTTCCATGTTGATTGATTTTTCCTTCTTCGAAGTATATAATTTTGTTTGCTAAAATGAAATGAGATTGGTAGATAGCGAATCACAGAATCAGTTGCTTTTTGTGGCGTATCTGACTTGTTTTAATCGTATGAGATAATTTTTTCTGTCCGTGGTCGATTTTAAAAGAGGAAGTAAAGTTTTTTCATTTATGATGAAAAATCACTATTTTTGGGCAAAATATGCAAATTTCGACCATTATGCACAACATGAAGATTTTTTCTGACTGTGATGTGACTTTAAACCATAAACCAATGTTTCTCAAACTTTTTCACCTCAAAACCCTTTTTGCTTCTTAAGTAACCACGAACCTGCATTAATAACTCCTAATATATGTCTACATTGCTCATGCTTTACATAACAACTCAAGATGCTTCAGTCATTTTATTTATGCGTGAAATTAAAATGCATGTAACAATACTTATAAAAATAAGAAAATGATAGCTACTGTAATTTATAACATATATTTTAATACTTTCCATATATATTTTACGATAAATATATGCCATCAACAAATTGTAGAACAATATTTCAAAATGAAAGAAAAGTTGACACATCATAAATAAAATATTTTAATAAATGGGATCTTAACAATTTTTATTTTATGATTTTTAATTTAATACAGATGTGTCAACATATCTTGTTCCTTTGTTAAACAATCAGTGTTTGATTGCTATTAAAAGCTAAAAATTCTCTCATTGCACACCATCAATTTCAGTTCTCACCAAACCGCAAATAGTCTCTTGTAGACAACTGCAACAGGGAGTGCTTTTTATTTGAGTTATGGCACTGAACAACCTCTTGCATGCTATGCTAGGAGTAATGCAGAGAATTACCTCTACAAACAGTCTATGTTTGTCTAAATATGGTTTTAACAGTACCGTTTGAAATAAATTGTGAATTCCCGTAGTAATGCATTAATTTTTAATGAAATATACAATAATAAAGTTATGGAAGCAAATATTTGATTAAAAAATTACGTACCCAGCCGAGCATCTAATGATAAAAGATTCATGCCCGATCGGAATTTTTACACGTCCCAGGCAGATTGGGAAATATAATTTTCGACCCAGCTTCACACCCCATTGGGGTTGCTACACATGGAATGGGAACCAATGCTATAAATAACCACTTCAAATTTCCTTGTTCACCCCATGTTTGTTCCCCATATTACATTCAGGAAAAGCCAATAATTCACAGACACTTAAAGGACTTCTCACCTCAGAGAGAAATTTAATAATGCAGGAGAGCAAACTTTTGAATGGAGCATTGATTAGTAATGCCACCTGATAGTAAATACTTCCTTCCAAAAGGAAGGAGAAAGCAAAGGTGTTACAATCGTTCCGCTACATAGAATTCGCTGTAACGCAAGGATGCTTCGCTTGGCTCTGAAGGGCATCTATTACTGACGCATATTTCTGTCCTTCGTTACGGGCCGGTTAACAATTTGAGCTCAAAGAGGGATGAGTAAAGGTTTTACATTATTATTATTATAAGTTCAAGTTAAAAGAAAAATTGTCAAGGGAAAAAAAACCTTGAGTTTCTGCCTTCTTGCTACTGGCATCAAGACAACAACACAAACAACAAAACAAAAACAAAAATCTTTTCTTATAAGCAGACTAGAACTAAAAATAAATAAACAAAAATAATTAATATAACTAAGTGGCAAGTACTTTCCAACCAATGAATAGTTAATTTTCTATAGATACATTTTCTTAAAAAAATAATGTTAACCAACAGCTAATTAAAACTAAAAGTGAGTTGAATGTAACTTTTCAGTAATAATAACAACAACAATCGACACCAACATGAAAACTAAATAACAGTAATAGAAACAACAAAAATGTAGCTTACTTTTTCAACAAATAAGGATCAAATGGAAAAAAAGTTCGCACCATGGATCCAACAACACTTCCAGAATTAGTTTCCCAAGCATACAACAAATTTCGGTTATTCTTCTCAATTATAGGGTAAACATAAGCAATTTGATAATTACGTGCAACACTTGCAAAGTTTTGCACAATAGTTCTATCACAATATCTTAGGGGATTTAGTCGACAAGAAACGATTCTGTCAAAGTTCAGTGACCTAAGAAATTCATAACCTGAAAATAAACATTGTTAAATTAATTTTCAAGCAAAAGATTGTTAGATCACACATAAGTTAATACATTTATGGTAGTAAACTATCTTCTATTTTTCACCCAAAACAAAGAAAGTAACTGCTGATAAACTCTTTTTAAGTTTTGTACCTTTTCTTTATGATAATACTTTGAGAAATAGTAAAAACTAGCGGTACCCGCACGGCCTTGCCCGTGGGTATTTATAAAATAATATTTTAAAAATTACGTATAATGATATAAATATTTTTTTAATAAATATTAATCAATAAAATTATATAATATAATCTCAAGTAGCACACTTCGTTTTTTAAAGATTATAAAATGGTTATTAACGTTGTAACAACCGCTTAAAAACGTTTATAAACGTTTAAAGGCTATTTGTGCTACCTGGAATATTTTTAAAATGAAAATTTCAATGAAGTTTTTAAAACTATAGAATAGCATAAAGTGAGTACGCGGAAATTTGAATCCATTGTCCGAAACCATTGGAGCTTAAACAAATAATTGTAATTTCAGTTTTCAGTACATGAAAGCAAAGCTGCGAAATACTTTATTCTAAACTAGCGGTACCCGCACGACTTTGCCCGTGGGATAAAATTAAAAGTTCATTTGTAAAATAATTGATATATATGAAAAAATGCTCTATTTTAGTTTTATTCAACTATAATTCCTTCAAAGTGATATAAAGATCTGATATGGACCCCACACTACTTAATTTTACGTGTAAATTTCTTAGTAGATGCCTTAAGTGCTAAAATAGTGCTTGGAGTGAGCAAGATAACAATTCAAACATTTGTAGCCCTAGTTTGCTACGAAACAATGCAAAAAAATATTTTACAATGATTAATCTCCTAAAGATCGTCGTTTTTAACATCATTCAGTGGATTTTTCGCAAAATATCGCCAACAGCGCCAAATTGAACCTAAATCAAAAAAAAAAATTTCGCCAATTTGGCGTCAAATATTTGGCGATCAAAAGCTTGGCGATATATCGCCAAGTGGTCGCGCCAATTCATATCACTTTTGTTAACCAATTCATATCACCTTGCATTGAAAACACTAATTTACCCGATAAATGGGGTAAAACACCCCCTTAGAACATTCGAATGCAACCCCTAGGGAGATGGACAAAAATAAGCCAAAAGAGAAAATAAGAACAGTTTTGTTGATAACAGAAACCAACAGAAATCTTACCAAAGTTTAAAAGAAGAAGAAAGTTTTCTTTCCCAGCTTAAAAAACAAAACAATACATTTTCCGAAACGAAACACTTTAAAAAAACGATGCAATATCGAAATTGATACAATATTTCGTTAATCTGTGCTTTAGGTACCCTTTTCTCGCTAAATGAACGATAGGCGCGCCAAGCGTGGTAACCCTAGCTATTTTGCGTAGTTGACTTTTTGAAAACGCGCCAAGCAGGGTCCCAAAGCATCTTCACCGGGAAAAAGACAGGGTTGCCAGAGAATTGGAACAAAAAATACTATACCTCCTCTAAAAAAATATTACAAAATACTACTGTTTCCAAACGTTGCCAAAATCAATGTTGCTGAAATGCGAAATCTATGAAAATGGAAAAAAAAATCCGCCAAACCTTTTAATTAAGTCATTAGTATATTGGAAACAGGGTTGCCAGAAAAATACTACGCTCCTTATTTGGGCCGAAAAAATACTACCGTAGAATCAAAAATACTACGTCTGGCAACCCTGGAAAAAGAACGAAACAAAAATAAGTATGAACACGCAACCATAGTAACAACATGAAAAGTTGATTTCCGTTGATAAAATAATTCTTTTCATCTCTCTTTTCAAACAAATTTTATTATCGAGCTGAACCATTTTAGAATCGTTTGGCTTGCTTTACTGAAGGTAAGCCTTGAATTTCGGGATTCTAAAAACAATTGTTACAGCTCTCCTGATGATCGTAGAAACTTCGAAAAAACTTCATTTTGTGCAGAAAATTCCAAGCTTTCGAATGACATAAGACTTGAAAATGTGTGTGAAATATTTCTTCCCTATTTTATCGAATTTCCGCTAAGAATTCGAATAGAAAAAGAACGAAATGGAATTTTCGAAAAATCGCTTCGAGGTGCAAAACTACATGCTACAAACTAATTTTGTGCCAAGTGGCATGAAAATCGACAGAACGGTTTTGGCGCTACGCGCGAGACAGACAGAAAGAAAGAAAGAAAGAAGGACAGACAGAACCACCTTCAGCTTTATTATTAGTAGAGATTCAACAAGTGTTGTAAGACATGTATGACCAGCAAACTTCTTTGACATATAACACAGCTCTAGTTCACAAATTGCGATAAAGTTTAAGATGACTGCTGATTAAGTCATAACTTGATGTTTAAGTACAGTGGAACATTGAAAATCAAGGATATTCAAAACTCTGAAATTTCTAAAATCTGAACTTTTCTTTAATTTTAATCAATGCCAGTTATACATAACAATGATAATACACAATTATAAGCAATAATAATAATAATAATAATAATAATAATAATAATAGCATGTATCTTAAATTTTTATTTTAAAAAAAAAGTCAGTTTGATTTTGTTTTTTCATTTCAACTCCACTTTATGATTGAAAGCTTTTTCAATAGTATTTTGACACATGGTGATCATCCTGCCCCTATAGATATTTAATAAAATTGTCGACGTGAGTGAGAGCTGTTTTGTTGCTGATTTTAAAATGGAAGCAAGCTGGGCTGCGTTGAAATGAGTGCATTTTTCTACATTCAGTAAATCATCACCATAAAATAAAAAATTAAAGATAAAAATTAAAAAATAAATTGTGAAGGATCGTGGATGATTGGGAGTTTACAGTATATGAGAGCTTATTTTATTTTTACTATACAATGAAGTTCATTTAAGAATATAATTACGACCGTTATATTGACCAACAAAGATCTGGAAAAAATATACAGAAAAGAAAAACATTAAATATCACAAAAGAAGAAACAAAAAATACCTGGCTAATTTCAAAAATAATATAAATGCATATATAGTAGGTAGAGTGCCAAAAAACCAAAAAGTCAAAAACTGACGGGCACTAGCATGAAGTTTCAATAAATACTCCTCTAGGTTCCGTAAACAATCAATGTTAATTTTTGTTAAAAAATGTAATTAGATATTGTAGCAATATGGAAACTGTATTGTATGTTGTGTGCATAAATATTGCATAACTTCACTTGGTTTAATGGTATACTAGCTATCTAAACGACATTTTCTTATTTATTTTCGAAAAATCTGAATAATTTGAACTACTTATGGTCTCAATTAGTTCAGACTTTTGACATTATACTGTATCTACTTAATTTTAACTCCCCCCCCCCCAGTAGTAAGTGGGGAGAATAAATGATAAAATTTCAGGGTTCAAAATATAGTGTTAGTATAATCAGAAATAAATGTTAACATTGCAAAAAGAGATTTAGAATCAAAATGCTACATACCGGTTTTCAATTCAAGTAGCTCTTTGATTCGAAAGGCAAATACATAAAATACTGTCTGGCAGACGCTGTGAAAGGTTCCATGCACAGTACAATCTTGTGAAGTATGATTATCAATGTAAGAATGAATCCAGTTGCACATCAAACCAAAACATGCTGTCACAGTGCTAAAGAAGGATTAAAATTGCTTCATAAAATGCTTTCCTTACACATAATCCCAACAAAAACATAAATGTGAAAAAGGAGGCAAGTTCGGTTGAAACAACGTTTGGGCAGTTTAAAGCAGAGGTGCCACCAACAAAAGAGTTGAAATCTAACAGGCTCCAAGTTCGAAAGCTGTTCTGTTAACTACAGTCGTGAGAGCTATTAAAATGTTCATTAATTTATTTTAATAACATTTCGTTAGTTCCTTTCATATCGGCTTCTTATAACTTGACAAGTTCATTTCTGACGGAAGTCGGACTTTTTTGAACGTAACTTCGAGACGATTAAAACTTGCCCAGTTACGAAGCCGATATGAAAGGAACTAACGAAATATTATTAAAATAAATTAATGAACATTTCCATAACTCTCACAACTGTAGTTAACAGAACAGCTATAGGTCTTGGAGCCTGTTAGATTTCAACTCTTTTGTCGGTGGCACCGCTGCTTCAAACTGCCCAAATGTTGCTTCAACCGAACTGGGCTCTTTTTTCACACTTATGTTTTTGTTGGGATATCATGCATTTTTGAAAAGCCGAAGTAACGGTTATGCTTTCATTTAGACACAAATTAATATACTACTGAATAAATACTGTCCTTCATTTGTTTTTCATATATACACATATATTTTTATTTGAGTTAAAAGACTGAAGAGCGGTATACTTACTGATAAAGATTTTTTTTCAGCAACGTTCGAATGTAGCAATATTGATGCATTTTTACCCATATTATACAGTTTAAGTGCTGCGAAAGTACCTCGTTTGGAACAGATGACATCCGAAATAAGTAAATTTTCTTTGTGTTTACCCTATATTTTCCTTAAAAGAGGAATAGAATATTTTAACTACTTGGTTAATATCTTAAGTCACCGCAAGGTGGCATAGTCAATCTCTAGAATTTGAATTATTTATTTCATCTTGATAAACCATTTTAATCTTCCATCAAGGCAAACTAAGCCTTGAAACAGCTTACGATAAAACATTTGATTTTAAACTTAAGTATTTTATTTTTGGCCACGTTTTACAAGCATTTTGGCGCTTTTGTTTCACGAACCATTTATAAATCGCGCCAAGATACTCATAAAAAAATGCTTTTTTTCTTGCTTTTTTAATGCAGTTTTTGGACTTTTTAGATTTTTCCCATAGTTAGTGTATGGAAATATACCTTGATGCCAAATTTTAAGATTCTGAGACACTTGGAAGTAGGTAAACATTTTGATGAGTGAGTGTATCATCTAAATAAGAAAATTGCCATATTTTCACTTTTTCAAACATTCATAACTTTAAAACTAAAAGAGATATATTCATAAAATTTAGGATTATGCGTATTCTATGTCACTCTAATAGACTTACAAAATGTAAAGCATGTAGATAAAGTAGTTCTTGAGAAACGGAGGTGTCGAAAGTAGCCCGAAATGGTTCGTGTAAAGATACACTAGCAGATGTGCAGCGCGAACTTGGCTTACACACTGTGGTATGTCTTGATTTCAGTATTTAGCATTAACACCGATACCCCACATGAAATATTTAAATGAGAAGTATAATCAAATAAAATTTTATTGAATATGTATTTAGTAAATAAAATTTTAATATGCACTATTGAGTTAATTTTTTCATTTACAGTAATTTGATGGGGCAGATTATCCCTCCATGAGTGATATTGCGACCATTAATGGGACAAAATGCATATGTAATCTTTTCTTGAACTCAATGATCTAAAGGGCAGAGGTGTCCTGATGGGGGGGGGGGGGGGTCACATTAGGTAGCTGTGACCTTCCAAGAAATCCTTATTCGGCTATTTTGTCTGACAATTGGCAAATTTGGCAATATATTTGCAATGGTACAATTTTTGAATGTACAAATTCCCTTATTATATGTGT
The DNA here is from genome assembly GCA_038373865.1 of Uloborus plumipes. Classification (NCBI taxonomy): domain Eukaryota; kingdom Metazoa; phylum Arthropoda; class Arachnida; order Araneae; family Uloboridae; genus Uloborus; species Uloborus plumipes. The sequence continues at coordinate 236,180 of JAXGGA010000194.1, read as the reverse complement.
CCATACTTGGAGTTACATTTGACAAACTGAGAATTTTTGCCCTCCAAAAAATTGAAGTTCAAAGCACAAATGTCTGAGGGTCCTTTTTATCACATTTAGAAGTACTGTTAGGACTTCAACATAGTAAAATGAGACAAATAAACGAATGAAGTAGCACAGCATAGTTGACAGGTGTTTGAATGTCTAGTAGTTGTGTTTTTTGATATGCATACCTGCCATCCTGAAAAAACTTAGTATGTCAAATAACACACAAACGACTTAATATACTTTCTCAAACATCTTTCGCAATATCAAACACCAATACTATTTACAATAGTGTTAGCAACACTAAGACATTAATGTCATCTAAATTATGTTTTTAATTATAATAAGTTGAAAAATATGTTAAGGTAGTAGTCTGGTAACTTATGCCTATTTTCATGACTTCTTTGGAGGGTGATTTTTTATAGGAAAATAAAAATGAATTATCTTGAATATTAAGAGTTTTTATTTACATATTGAAAATATATAAAAAAATTTATTGGAAAAAATTTAATAGTTTATTACTATTATTATTGTCACTCGAAGTTGGAACTTCAAAAAAAATGCACGTGGGTGGCCCGGGTGATTTTGTCTCTTGATGTTATCTGAAATCAAATATTCTTGATTGTTCTTAATCTATAGACATGTCATTCTGGTCGGAACTACTGAAGTTAAATTTCAAGGGTAAATAACAAAATGGCGGACTTTTAAAAAAAAGTCATTTTATTTTAGCAAAGAAAGGGTTGTAAAATAAAAAGTTAGGGGTGAAAAAAATTCTCTTTAGTTCCGACGAGAACTATTAGTGTGTAGAACAGCCTGTTAAAATTTGAAAGCAATCGGTTCAGTAGAAGAAAAGTTAGGACCCGGGCTGACCAGAAAAAGTGTTTTGAGAAACATGCGTTTAAAGATCAACAACAAACTCTGAGGCGCTTTAGGAAACTCGTTATAACTCCCGAAATATTTCGAATTTCTGTCTGAAATTTTCACAGTATATTCTCAAGACATTGTACTTTCAAATTAGGCAAAAAAAAATGATTACCAGACTACCACCTTAAAGGTTGGTCTCCGAGGCACTCTAGGAGACTCATTTTAACTCTCGAAATATTTCGAATTTGTCTGAAATTTTCATAGTATATTCTCAAGACACATTGTACTTTCAAATTAGGCAAAAAAAAATTTTTTTCGATTTTCTGAACCCAAGTTACCAGACTACTACTAACCAGACTAACAAATTGTAGTGACATTGTCAAATATATGGGGTAAAGTAAACAACCATTCAACAAAAAGATATAAAAGAATATTCTACAGTAGTACATTTAACACACAAGTAGAACAATAAATTTCTCTTTCTAATGCATTTTTTCTGGGGGGGGGGGGAGCTAAAGATACAAGGGGTGAAAAAAGAGGAGAGCTAAAATTTAATGAGTATTTTTCACACACATGCGAAAAAAAGATAAACTTGAGTTAATATGCCATACAAAAGTTGTAATCCTACAATGTTTATGTTCATTAACTCAAAATTATAATTAACAGACGCTGCTCTAAGTGGAGTAAAGAACCTATTTCAATACACAGATTTTTGAATTCAGAAGCATAAAAAAATTGCAAATGAGCCGATAAGATTACATTCTTTTTGTAAAAGTACTAACATTCCTAGCAGTTATTGAGCAGGTATTGATAAACAGCTGTAAAACAAGAATGTAAACCTAGCGTACCCAATGTTAAAATTTTTATTAAAAAAAGTTTGGCTTAAGTACAAAAGCATGGATATGGGTTTTAAGGGAACTGCTCTCTGTCAACACTGCAAGTAATATAGAAATAAGTTTCCTGCATGCAATATGTTAAAAAAACTACTTCTGTGAAGTTTTTAAAAAAATCTAACCTGATATTTATGTACTTTGCTCTTGCAAGTAGAGACCCAATATAAAAGGAGGCTATTTGTCTAAATTCTGAGCTTATATTAGGATTTTGTACTTTTTTCCATAAAAAGTCCAGAAAGCCTTCATAAAGTTCTTGTTTCAGGCTGCAAACATAAAACATCAGATACTGAACATGACAGCTTCCATGTGTAGGTAAAATTACTTTGTCAAAAACAGTCAGTATTTCTTTATACAGCTTTTTTGTGGCTTCCCAATTAAGAGTTTCAGTACCTGCAGAAAAAAAAATAAATAAATAAATAAAACAAAGTAATAAAAAGTTCGTTCATATTGTAACCTTAAAAAAAAATCTGGAATGGGCTCCACACTACTTCCTTTTACGTGTCAATTTCTTAGTTGCCTTAAGTTTTAAAAAAAGTGCTTGGAGTGAGCAAAGTAACAACTCAAATATTATACCCCTAATCTGCCACGAAACAGTGCAGAAAAATGTTTTACAATGGTTAATTTTCTAAATATTGACAATTTTAACATCATTCAGTGAATTTTTCGCAAATATTGCCAATAGCGCCAAATTGAACCCAAATTAAAAAATAATTTTCTTCGCCAAATTTGTCGCCAAGTTGGCGTCAAACACTTGGCCACCCAAAGCTTGGCGACATATCGCCAAGCGGTCGCGCCAATTCATATCACTTGAGTCTGCATTGAAATTCACACTGATTTACCCCAAAAAAGGGGTAAAACACCCCCTTGGGAACATGCGAATGTAACCACAAGAGGAGGTACACAACTAGACCATCCTCAGAGCCTACATACCAAACTAGAAGCTTCTACGACATATAGTTTTTGAGCTATGCGACACACATACATACATACATACATACAGACGCCACAAGAAAACTCGTCGTAAGTAACTCGGGGGTGGTTGAAAAGGATTTTTCGACTGTTTATATGTTGGTAGGTACATATGCACGCGCTGACATGTCGAAAAAACTACTGAACATTCATTCGGGGGTGAGCAAAATCAAAATTTAGATCCAAATTTGAGTGAATTTTGTTTTTGTGATCACAATACTTCCTTTACTACGTAAAAGGAAGTAAAAAACCTGCGAGAAAAATGTGTAGAATAGTTACAACCAGGACCGTCATTTCAAGTTTTTCCAGGGGGGGGGGGTAAGGGAACAAACACAATGCAATTTCAACGGAAAACATAAAAAACCACACCACGCCCACTTATATGTAAATACACTGATTTCTATAAGGGGGGAGCAGGGGGGGGGGGCATTTGAACCCCCTGACTCCCCTGAATGACGGGCCTGGTTACAAATTAGCAGTTCAATTACTCAAATATTACTAAGTAATTCAGATTGAGTTTTTATCTTATTCCAGTCCTCCAAAATTCCCAATGACTTTCCCCTATAATAAGTTACTTACAACAGAATTATTTTCACACAAATTTTCAAAAAGTAGCAATTATATTAAGAATAACTAGCACAACAATTACACCACTCAAATGGGAGGATTGAAAAGATATTCATTAATATTTCCAGACATTTGGTTCTTCCTGACCAGTTAAGGTCATTTTCATTCGCGCTTAAAATTCTACATTCATAGTGTGAGGATGCCAGAGGTGATAGCAGATAGGAAATTATTCCAAACTTTCTAATTTATGAAGTTCCAACCTTTCTGTTGGCATGTATAAGATTGACCATTTCTATTTTTAATTTTCTAACATACTTTATCTATTTGCAATATTGGTATGATTAGAGAATTTTGCATGTAATATTATGTTAGAAAAAAGAACAGAAAAGGTTACGAATATTTAGTTGAAATGAATAATTTGGAGCAAATTTATCTCAAATAAAAAAGAGCTAAGATGTAAGTTGATTTAGTTGGAATAATACTTAATTTTAAGAGAAATAAACTGATAAGTTTTGAAATGTGGTCTTAAGTGCAGTACAAGAAATATACCTTCAACGAAGCAAGTATTTCTGATATATTGGAAGAGACGATTAATTATTACATCTAATGTATGAACCACAGGTTTAAGAGCTGGACTTTCACTTTCGTCTTGTTCCTAGAAAGAAATAAAAATACTTTTTTACCTTTTTACATAAGTAAATTACATTTTGGTTTCAAATGCATGAAAATCTTTTTCCTTTTTAAGTTAAGTATATTCTTGAAAAATAAAGAAGTAAATAAAATAGTTTCGTTTTAAAAAGCTATGTCACTTAAGATTTTCTTTTTTCTTTTTCTTTTTCATTTATGCAAGATGTTAAAAATGAACTGAAAAGAAGCAAAATTAGTTCGGGTAGGAATTTAAAAAGTTCTTCAATAATAAATTTTAATAACAATTTAATTCATAATTAAGTAAAACAAAACACTGAAATGCTTCCACTTTTTACACCAGTTTTACCTCCATTTCTAGATAAATAATTTTAAATCATCACATGCAAGCACATCAGTTTGAATTTGATACTTTCTTAGAATTTGAGTAATTTCTTCTTTTAAGCACTGCTATGAAACTAGGATTTAGGTTTACAGTTTATTAAATTCACTTAACCAAGAAAATGCTTACTGTTTTCTTTGTAACAATGTTAAAGCATAATTAATTTTCTATTTCTGAATTCATACTCAATAAAAAATCTGGTATGGGTCCCACACTACTTCCTTTTACGTGTAAATTTCTTTGTTGATGCCTTAGTGTTAAAATAGTGCTAGGAGTGAGCAAGATAGCAATTCGAACATTTGCACCCATAGTTTGCCACGAAAAAATGCAAAACAAATATTTTACAATGATTCATTTTCTAAATATCGCCGATTTTAACATCATTCAGTGGATTTTTCGCGAAATATCGCCAATAGCGCCAAATTGAACCCAAATTCAAAAAATATTTTTTGCGCCAAATTTGTCGCCAACTTGGCGATATATCGCCAAGTTGGCGTCAAACACTTGGCGACCAAGAGCTTGGCGATATATCGCCAAGTGGTCGTGCCAATTCATATCACTTGAGTCTGCATTGAAATTAACACTGATTTACCCCCAAAAGGGGTAAAACACCCCTTGGGAACATTCAAATGCAACCACAAGGGGAGGTGCACAACTAGACCATCCTCAGAGCCTACATACCAAGCTAGAAGCTTCTACGGCATATAGTTTTTGAGTTATGCGACCCACATACATACATACGCACACACGTACATACAGACGTCACGAGAAAACTCGTCGTAATCAACTCGGGGGTGGTTGAAAAGGATTTTTCGGCTGCTTATATGTTGGTAGGTACATATGTACGTGCTGACAGGTCGAAAAAACTACGAAACATTCCTTCGGGGGTGAGCAAAATTAAAAGTTAGACTCAAATTTGAGTGATTTTTTTTTTCGCGATCACAATACTTCCTTTACTACGTAAAAGGAAGTAAAAATAGCTTACATCTCTTTTAGGTTTGTCTGCAACAATCTGTACACAAAAAAAAAAAAAAAAAAAAACTGGGGAAAGGAAAGGTAATGAGCCTTTCATCGCAAATAATGCACAATAAGTATGCCTTATCTGAAATGCAAAATGTATTTTTGTACACACTGATATTGGATTATAACTTGCACGCAACATACCATTGGAAGATCTTCATCATTCTGAGTTTCATACATCATGTCTCTAAAGCAATTTACCTGGAAAAAATAAAATTATATGTTTGAAGAAATCAAGTAGAACATAAGGTTCAAAACAAAGCATTTAGAGAACTAAGAACAATTTTCAAATGAAAACTGACGTACATAAAACATACATTTGAGACAGATAAAGAATATACATTATAGTAAACACTTTTAAATTTGGGATACATAACATTTTTCTATAAAAAAGATATTTCATTAATATAATCTAATTTTCAAATAATAACAGCAGAAGAAGAAAAACTTAATTTTACAACCTAACAAGTCGAGAAATAAATACAAATTGTTTTTTTTTTTTTTTTGCAGTTCAAGATAAAAACAATGCATTCCTTAAGCATGGTTGGTTGTGTATGATTTTCTGAAGCAAGAGCCTTCAAAGGCTATACTGCGCCATGTTAAGCATGGTAAATCTCGCCAAGAAGTTTTCGTATACGCAGTTTTAGACCTTAAACATTACGATTTTGTTAATACAAGGCAGATATTCTTTTTTCAAAAAACTCTGGTAAAATTGCACTTGAATTTCATTTTCTTACTGTACTTAGTTTTTATAAATTCGTGTAATATGGATACAGCGAGAGCAGTAAAAATCCTTTACAATTTACCACGGGCAAAGCTGTGGCGGGTAACTCTAGTGGTAAAAATATTGAAAAATAAATGAATAATGTTAGTAAATTTATTAATTAAAACAAATAATAACAGATTGGTTTTTAGGAATCACAATGCAATCTAATACAAGAAGTTCTGCCAAGAACTAAACAAGCCTACTTTCCCGTACATCGAAATCGGCATTCTAGCATCTGATCATTATTCTCTTGATTATCTGAGACGGAAAATTATGTCAAACATACCTTTTTAGCACTTAAAGCTGATTTCTAAAAGCAAAATATACCCCTCTCATCAGATGAAATAGACACATAAAAAGTAAATAAATGAAATAGACACATAAAAAGTAAATAAATGAATAAATAAAGTTTTGTCGCACCTTTTAAAGAATGTAACTGTTACAGTTCTTCTGTAGAAAAATTCCTCAATCGTTTTCAAAAAAAAAATTAAAAGAACGAAGTACATCAAAACACATTTTATCAAAGAAAGAAAAAAAAAAGAAAAAAAAAACTCGTCCGTTGATAAAATGTCGCGAATTTCACTTTTAACACTTTTAATCCGTTGCCAGTAGTTAATTATAAATAAAGAATAAAATGCCCTCGTGAATGAAACATTTTTGTTACAAAACAAAAAAATCGTCTAATAAATAAATAAATAAATAAATAAATAAATAAAATAAAACAAATGAATAAATAAACAAAAAATCGTCTGCACAGTCAGTCATTTTTTTTTCTCAGCCTGCATTTCCGCCATGCTTGCGGAATCGGAGTCGGAATCAGAGTCCTCACAGAAGATTATTCAGAAAAGTACTTTGCAAACGTTATTTATCAAAACCATTTTCTTACAGAGTTAGTTTGAAGGAAATCCGACTTTAAGTTCAGGATCAACATTCAACTTAAATTCTCCATAGGCACTAATGTTAATTTTTTTCTGAACGGTTCAATATTGAACAAAAAATGGTTCAAATCAAAAAGCGAAATATGGTAATGAGCCTCTCCTAAATCTTTCAAACAAAAAAAAAGTTTATTCCATTCGGATGGTTGACTCAGAAGTTATTAGGTGGGGAAAGGTTGCTTGAACGGTTCAATGTTGAACGAAAAAATGTTCAAATTGAAAATTTAAATACGGTAATGAAGTATCCTTGCTGAGATCCTTCGAATAAAAAAAAAATTATTTAAATCGGACTGTTCACTCAAAAGTTATTAGGGGCGACAGCTTGCTTGAGCGGTTCAATGTTGAATGAAAAATTGTTCAAATTGTAAATATAAATACGGGAATGAAGTATCCTTGATAAGATCTTTCGAACAAAAAAAGTTTGTTTAAATCGGACTGTTCACTCAAAAGTTAGCATCGCGGGACGGGTTGTTTCAACGGTTCAAAGTTGAACCAAAAATTGTTCAAATCGAAAAATCAAATATGGGAATGAGCTGTACTTGCCGGGATCTTTCCAACAAAAAAAAAAAATTTGTTCAAATCGGAATGTTCATTCAAAAGTTATTAAGGGGGACAGACAGACCGACCGACACACAAATTCCCCATCGCAATACCCTACTTTCAAATTTTTAATTTTTCGATGTTCATTTTACCTTTTTATTTTTTTAACTTGGCAATATTTTTTGGACTTGGCGATATTTTTTGAACTTGGCGATATTTTTTGAACTTGGCGATATTTTTTGGACTTGGCGATATTTTTTAGATGCATTAAGCTACTTTTAATACTTTTTTCGTCTTTCTTTTATTTTTAAAGGCTAATGAAAATAGGAAACGGTTTGTATTGTATTTAGTAATAAAAAAATTGTCAGAATTCTAAAAATATAGAGAATAACCTAGGACACCGCAAGAAAACATGGTTCAATTTGTTTCAGATTCTAAAAACCCGAAAGTGAAAAGTCAAGCTTCTATTAAATGATGCTTTTGGAGTTCTACAAATCCTTATTTCAAGGATTTACCAATATTAAGAAAAGTGTGAAAAGGTGTGCTACAATGTTCAGTACTACGCATATTTGCAAACGTGATTACTAATAACAAGTAAAAATTAAGGAGCAACATATACATAAATTAAAACATGAACCTAACAAAAGATCTTAGCTTTAAATTAACATTAAGGTCATAACAAGTACAGGTTCACTTTTTGATGCCCAAAATGGCTCTGACAGGTTGAAGCTTGACCTTGACAATTTTTATTTCCTTTTGGGGTAATAGAGACGGGTGTTTTGGTGCTGAAATGAATTAGATTTGTTTTCGTGCAAATTTTACAAAAATATTCTAACGCAAATACATGCTGTAATAGCTTCCCTTTTGCACTTAACTTCCAAAAAGGAGTAAACAATGTCAAGGACAAGCTTAAACCTATCAGAGTTACACTATGACAATTTCTTTCTCAATATCAACTTGTTAATTTCTTAAATGGCTTTTGACATTACCACTTTTCAAAAAATTAAAGCAAAATAAATATAAACCATTGTTTTACTTTTACACACTTAAAAGATTACATTATTAACATTTACAGAATTCTTTTAGAACATTTTATCTGAAAATTTTAATAAAAATTAAAATTACTTTACTTTATTCGTTTTAATAAGCATTTTAATGAATCTCAATTAACATTGAAAGTTAAAACATCTAGTTCTCATAGCGGATGCAAAAAGATCAATTACTCAAAATATAAGCATCAAATATAAAAACTAACAATACTTCTAAAGTGAAATAACTATAGAAATAGATCTTATTAAATCTATATAAAACAATGTAAATGATTATGGATGAGTTTGTTAGAACTGAGTTAAGTTTTAAATGATGACAAAAAAATTCCTTAATGTATAGGGGTGAGAGAAGTCCATTATCATGTCTTTTCTTTCTTTTTTAAAACATCCCTTGATTTCTTTTAAATCATTCAATTTCTTTTCTAACATATAAATGACAAAATTTAAAAACAAAACAAGAAAAAGCACACATCACTTATAAAACTTCTGGAGTTTTAGGACAAATTCAATGTTTCAGGAATTTTTTATATTTTCAGAAAATTAAGGTATTTCAGGACTTTTTGCAACAGTGCACTTAGCAACTAAATATTTCATTTTGCCATTCAAATTTTCAAACCAATGTCTCTAATTTGATGCATGAGTTTTGGACTACATTGAATCTTTTCTTTCCTAACTTATTGCAGTCATATAATGCAATTGACGCAAAGATACAGAAAGAAATTCTTCAACTTTCACACAACTAATTTTATTAAAAAGATTTTTTTCAAAGCCACATGCTCATTTGATTTATTAAAAAACAGCATCTAGATATTTGGATGCCTAAAATTCTTTTACCATGATACTTAGATATAACTGAAAAAGGACACTAAATATTAAAAAAAAAAAAAAAAATATTTAGGGCTTATAATAAGAAAACTCTTGGAATTAATAAGTAACACTTAAATATAGTATTATTAATTTGAACAATATTTCAACATTAATTAAAACAAAATTTTATATACTTACATCAATATGAATTATCTTTTCTACAATACACAACAGTATAGTTAACCTTGTAGTTGGTAAATAAGAAGAGATATTCAAAAGATTTTCAACATAACACAGCATGACATGCGTTGGAGATTTCATGTAAGGGAATCTTTCTAACAGCATATTATCTAATTGGTAGCGTGACCTAAAGTATGAAATTATTATGATTCAATAAGTTAAAATTTTGAATTTAAAAAAGATCATAATTGACAACAGAATAAAAGAAATAACAGCTGAAGCAAACGAAGAATATTATTATGTAAATAGTATAGGAAAAACAGGTGTTTTTTTCAATAAAATAGTTAATCACAAATACCTCGAAGACAAAAAAGAAATACATAAATAACAATAATAATAATAAACGAATAAGTAAACACATCCTACTGTGTGTTATTATTTAAAGAAATGAACAATATGTATGGATAGTAAACTGCACAAAATTTATTCTAAAAAATTACAACAGTAATTACTCACAAAGGAACTATTTCAATTAGCCGTTTCAATAATCCATGTGCATTATTGAATATATTTTTTTCTTCTATAGTAATATCTTCATTATCACCTGAAACTAAATCAAAATAAACAAGTTTATGCCCAAGCATTATGAAAAAGAAACCATAAAAACAAATATTATACAAAAAAGTCAACCTAAAGTACCTGCAGTGAAAATTTTGATGATCATACACAATACTGATGTGAGCCATTTTGGATGTGCCGTTACGAGATTCAAAATCAATTCTTGATATTGTAGCACCATCTGCTCATTTTTCAAATACCATTTAAAATTCTAAAATGGAATGAAAATGAACACTTTAAAGGAAAATTAATTTTCTATGAAAATTACAAAATAATAAACAAATGCAAGTAAAAAAAAACTTCATAAAAATGAAAAAAAAAAGGAGAAAGATTTTAGAATTTACTCATGACATCAACTGAAACTAAGGTACATCTTCTAAACATGTGGAAGTATTGTTTTTTTAAGAGCAATACACATGATTCCACATTTCTTTACTCATTGAAATAAAATTTAGCTCTAAAAACAATTACTTCCCAAAAGAAAAAATAATGTGATAAGGATAATTTTTAACTTTTTATAAACATCAATTTCATACTTTTTCTTTTCAAGCATTCTGTCATTTTAAAGCTACAAAAAAAAAAAAAAGTTGTTCTTGCAGCATGAAATTAGAACGAAAACTTCTGATGTGTATAATTTTCCGGAGACAAAACTTAAAAGGGATTCTATTTTAAAATGCAGGTTTATAAATTACGTAAAAAAAATTACCATTATTATTAAATAATTTTCAACAAAAGTATCTTAACATGGATTTTTTTCTAAAGCTGAAGATTACAAAATATAGCAAAATAATAAATCAATAATTAAAAACTACAATAAGTGAATAAAACAAATTTTTTTTAAGCCTGGCTTTTAGTTAGGTGTATAAGCTAGTATCCAAAAACAAACAAATAAGATTTTCATACCAATAGAGCAAATGTGACAGATTCATTTTCTTGATCCAGAACCACTATATTTTCTTTGAATTCCAATATCCATCTCAAAAGTAGGGAATCCTTAGACAAAATAGATGTGTATACATTCATTAGCACAAAAAGTGAATCTACAAATCAATGTATGCCATTGCAACAAAAAATATAAGATTTTTATTACAAAACCACTTTTATTTCCTGTTTAACTTCATTTTAAAATACAGTAAAGAAAATTAAATATCCACTTGTTGAACACATGCACTAGCTGATCTAAGCTAAGCTTTTGTGTTTGTACAGTAGTAATTCAAATTTTTCTTAAAGGTAATCTTTTGAAAAACAAGCACAGAGAGAATTGTTTATTTTTTGCTGATTCAAAGAAAATTAAATCCTGCTAAACTGTTTGAATTTTCAAAAGCATTAAGGAAACAAAAAAAGTAATTTTTACAGGGCATATTTTAAGGAAATTTGACTGCGTGGGCAACCCTAACTTCCTCGGGGGGGGGGGGGGGTATTGTAACGTCAAGGGCGGATCCAGCTTGTGGTTAAGCAGGGGGTCCTTTTCGGAAAGGGGGGGGGGTCAAAGGGAATTTTTGAGCAAAAATGGGGATGTTTGGAAATTTTTTCGTAATATTAGACCCAAAAAATGCAGTTTTACGCTATATTTGGTCGCTTAAGGGGGGGGGGGTCATGACCCCCCCCTGGATCCGCGCTTGTGTTACGTGCAGTTTATGTTAGTTGAATAATCATTAAAACAGAGTTAGGATGTGAAAATTGGAATTATGAAATTATTGCTAATGGTCGTTCTGTTCGATAGGAAAAAAGTGTAAGGAACGTAAACTCGGACTTTTTGAACTATTTTAATTTAACTCATTATAATACAACCATTCATTTTCATTTTAATACAACCAAATTCAAATAACATTGTATTTTTCAAAATGTGATTTCATATATAAGCTCTCTTTGTACAGTTCAGCTTCTGGTTTTCTTTCTCTCTTCTTAATTTGCAGAAATTTTATGAGAGAGGCCGTCCTGAAGCCATTTAGAGCGCTATTCGATCTTTTGTTTACTGTTGCAATTTTCGTTCCGGCAGATGGTCCAATTTGACTATATTATAACTGGAAACTACCCACTCCACCTGCATCGAATGGGGAGTTGCCACAATAAGTGATCCAAACAACTTTTTGAGTGGCCCTTTGAATACGACGAACATTTTCTCTAGTCTTGTGGAAATGCAGGGTGCAGGAACCAATGTCTGAATTTGCTGGGAGAGTGGGAATTTGCTCAATGAACGGCCAGCTTTCACATACCGAATCCGCAAATTCAGAAACTTCATACGGAAACAGGTTGGAAAGTAAGTTTTCTCCGATGCAGATTATCTCTGCTGCTGATCCTGCAAGGCATAAGGCTTTGGTGATTTTTTAAATTTCGGGCTAGTCGTCATTAACTTTATCTTTAAGAAAATGTATTGATGATAGGACAATTTCTTGTCTTATTGATTAAAAAGTCTTGAAAATGTTGTGACATTAGAATTGACTTTCTCCCTACGTTTTCTGGAAGTATCTTCTTTTATGGTTGTTGTCTTCTCGCAATCTTTGAAACCACCGGGATAAGGCGCATTTATTATTAACTCCAGTTTAGTTATAGCAATATTCAAAACTGTGTTGATGAGTGATAGAATTATATTGTTTTTTTTTTTTTTTTTTAATTTTCTTGGATGCTTTGAAATATGAGACAAATGTAGCCCATGATTTTTTACAGAAAAATAAAAAAAAATTATAGAAACACATAACCGCTGGAAAAAATTAAGAAACTGTAGGTGGGCAATTTTATTTGACTATGGGAGCAATTTTATTCGACTGTGTGGGCAATTGCCCAAAAAAAACCCTTAAAATATGCCCTGAATTTTTATAATGGTAAGAACGAATTGTATCTACTATTGATAAAAAAATACTGCAGAAAAAAAATATATTAATGTATGAAAATACAGTGGAACCTCGGTAACTTGACACCACAAGGGACCACGAAAATATGTTCAGTTAAGCGGGCGTCAAAGTACAAAGTTCAGTAATTTAATTTTAGCTCTTAAAATTGTTTTCTCTATCATGTATTTACTTGTGCTTTCTATTCACATTACAAAAATTATTTTTAGTAAATAATATTTCCTTCCTTTTTTTGAAAAGTAGATACTTAACAAAACAGATAGAACAATTTTGAATATCTTATTAGAAATCCATAATTTTTAAAAAGAGATAAGAGCTCCTTGCCAATCAGGTACATTACAGAGAAAGCGCAGTTCCCACTTGCTCGAAAAACACTTATTCTGCTCCCTTGTTTCTCTTGGAGGTACATCTCTTCAACCATTTCCTAGCAACGGCAGGACTGCTAGGAAAGGCCCTAGCAATGGGACTGCACTAACAGCCGCAGAGGAGGCTGACTCCTCTGAGTACGAGGGAGAATTCTCTAAAAGAGCTTTTTCCAGAAAAGAATTAACTGACCAACTCCCAAAGCATAAAATTTTCAAAAATGCTCAATGCAAAAGAATATCAATTGCAAAAAGTGCACTAAAATATGTCTGACATTACAGAGTTAAATTTATCAATAATTTCAGCCAACTATTTTTTTTAATGATTCTCCATTTATTTGTGCATAATAAAGTGCAAATGGTACAAGAGTCATTGATAAAGGGATTTTAGATATTTTGACCACTTTGTAACAGAGTGGATAAATATAAGCCTTTAAAAATATCTTTCTAAGCATAAAGATTACTATTACAGAGTGAGCATCAAATGAAATAAGCAGCCTAAAACTAACTCTGTCTGAAATTTCAAAGAAAAAAAAATCTTTTTTGCATCATTAATACGATTGTGACAGAATGGACATCTAACAGTTCAAATTAACTATCACAAGAAAAGAATTAGGCTCATCTTGGTTGCTGACTATGTAATTCAATGTAGTAAAGTAATCATGGCAGTTATGCTGCTAAGATTTCTTTAAAAAAATATATCAGATTGAATGCAATTTTTTATATTATTTCTGAAAGGCTTGTAACAGAGTGGATAATTTGAAATATAGAAAATCTAGGGAAAAAGACAAAGAATGTTTTTTCAGGAAATTTTTATTACCTGTGTAAGAATCACCAGAAATGATGTCAGAAGCACTTTTTGCACTCTGCAGTGTAATTTATTTTATTGTTGCATTTCAGCTTAATCTTAAATTACATTTTAAATTCGAGCAATTTGAAGTTGGGACAGGTAATTTTCTCCTTCTTCTGACAAAGAAATTTTCTTTGAGTCTTTTATAAATAGCTTATGCTCAAATAATTTATATTTGATACACACAATTGATGGAGAATCAATTAAAAAATACAATTAATTGGTGATAATTATTAAAATTAATTTAAGAGAATTTAAAGTAACAGGACTGATATACGGTACCATTTTAGATGGAATGGTCCATTTAGAATAAAAATATCAAAAGTTAAAATTAAAAAAAAAAAACGGATCTACAGAATTTTAAAATAGGGATCCCACACTATGATTTTTTTTTTTTTTTTTGTAATAAATGAATACTTAAATAATATTAAATTATGTGGAACCCTACGTAAAAAATCTATGTACAATGCACACCTAAAATTAAAAGAAATATTGATAGAAATTGATTCTAGTTTCAATATTTTGGGAACATTTGCAAAGAGGCAATGTCCTTTTTTTTCAAATGTCTTTGCCCTACCCTGCTAAAGTTAACATCTCATAATACTCTCTCTTCTTCCCCTGTCAAAAGCTATGGATGTAACATAAGAATATACTTGCAGCTCAGAAAAAAGTCAGATAATAAATTATTTTTTACCTGAGTTGAAGGAGATAATATGGTTTTAGATATTGAATTTGCTTTTATGACAGAAGACGTCTCTGCATTTTCCCGCAAATATTCAATTACACTCCCTTGCTCTTCGGGAAGGTTGAATTTCACATGAGAAGTCTTGGTAGAATTTGGCGTACTCTGCATCGAAGTTTTTAAGATTGGAGTCAGTACCAAAGCCATGTTGTTGTTGACCGAAGACTGGAAAAGAAGACATTCTTAGGAAAAAATATAATTTGAGAAAATATCACTTTTGCACCGTGATGATATAGTTTACTGATTTTTAAGTGGTTTGGTATGGTTCAATAAAAAATACCACAAAGAAAACTTTTTAAATATGTTCTGACATTTAATCTGAAATAATGAGGGAATTTTTCAGAGTAGAAGTACATTCTTTTTATTAACTCTGATCTATTTTGTTTTCACCTAGCGCAAAGTTTGATAAGCTTTTAAATTTGGGAAAAGTTCTTAGAATTGAATTATTCATAATTTTCATAAACTTAGAAAATCATTTTGGTTGGTTGGTTATTTTGGGTTTACTGGCACAAGAGCCTTTATAGGCTATACTGCACCAAACGATGATGGAATCATTTTGGTGTCACCCCTAGGAGTATGTCACTCAATGCACGCCACTCCCTGTAGTATGCTATCAACGGATTTGATAGCGAATGCATAATTTAAAGTATTATTAGAGCCAATTTCACAAATGAAATAGTCATATTTTTATAACTCTTTCAGTTTTGGTGTCATCCGTATGACAAGCAGATATGCCTTTTGTTTTATCTATTCAAGTTTAGTTTTATCTATTTTCGAAAATTCGTTTAGGGTTCCTCGTTATGATACTGCCCTTCATATTTATGTAGATTCAGAAATATCCTTGCGATTGACCCATTAAAAAATCGCACTTAAAGTCTCACTTACCCACAGCTATATGAGCAAGGAGAATTACGGGTGCTTTCGTCTGGCGGTAGCTTGATGATTTATTTACAAAGCAGTAAAATAGAAAGTTCTCTATTTACTAATATGACATTGATTGTCACATTTTGAAAAGATATTTTGTTTTTTCTCATGAGTTTGAAGCACACAAACACATGTTTGTGCACGAACACGAACCACGACCACTCGTAACAAGGGAACGGTAGAAGAAGTAGCAGTGTGTACGAGTGCGATACATGTGAATAAGGCTTGACCAGCATCGGAGTGCATGTAGCTCAAATGAGCTATCTCCATAAACCGTTACCTCCATGATATGATACTCAGTTAGCCCAAGATTTAACGGTTAACTGTCATAAATTATTTGAAAGTTTTGTTTTGAAATTGTTATGTGAAATTTACGATAAGCTAACATTCTGTCGTTAATAACGTGTTTTAAAGGGCGGAAAGGTAAGTTCATGTATAAAACACAAATGTGGTAAAGTCTGATAAAAGTTTATTGAAGTTTGACGAAGAAAAATATGAAAATGAATTAACAATTTTTTTCAGTTATCACTCTTAACTTATTGTCTTTTGTATTTATCTTTTATTGTTGCTTTATGTTTTACTAACTACTGTAATAGAGTAATACATGTTCTGACCGGTGGTTAATTCCTTTTCGCTCTTTCTCAACTGTTATAGCAATACGGTATGAATGAGAAACTTGGTTTGTGTCTTTTTACAAACTCTAGAATGTGGAAGAACAAAATTTTCACGTGGCACTACATATTCTCGAAGATATAAATGTAAATTTTTTTGGCCACCTGTTTTGCATTCCTAACATGACCGTAAATGGACAAACAGGTTGCCAGAAGGCTTGTAACCATGCAACTTAATTGGCTTTTCTCGGGAATATAAAAAAAATATTAACCATTAGGATTCGTATTTGCTGTCTGAAATTGGTGACAATTTGTTTTGTCCAAGCCAAACACGTGATTGACGTCGCCAAATGGCGCAATTCTTTGTTTGCATCTAATCTATCTTTCCCACGAATGAAGTATAGCTGCATATGCTTTTTTTCTTTGTTGTATTGCATGCTATTCTTGTTACTTCCTTTTACGTAGTAAAGGAAGTATTGTGATCGCGAAAAAAAAGTCACTCAAATTTGAGTCTAAATTTTGATTTTGCTCACCCCGGAATGAATGTTCAGTCGTTTTTTCGACCTGTCAGCACGTGCATATGTGCCTACCAACATATAAGCAGCCGAAAAATCCTTTTCAATCACCCCCGAGTTAATTACGACGAGTTTTCTCGTGACGTCTGTATGTACGTATGTGCGGATGTATGTATGTATGCAGGTCGCATTACTCAAAAACGAAATGCCGTAGAAGCTTGTAGCTTGGTATGTAGACTCTGAGGATGGTCTAGTTGTGCACCTCCCCTTGTGGTTGCATTCGAGTGCCCCCTAGGGGGTGTTTTACCCCTTTTTGGGGTAAATCAGTGTTAATGTCAATGTAGATGAATTGGCACGACCACTTGGCGATATATCGCCAAGCTTTTGGTCGCCAACTTGGCAACATGTCGCCAAAATTTGGCCAAAAAAATATTTTTTGGATTTGGGTTCAATTTGGCACTATTGGCGATATTTTGCGAAAAATCCACTGAATGATGTTAAAATCGGCGATATTTAGAAAATGAATTATTGTAAAACATTTGTTTTTCATTGTTTGGGGGCAAACTGTGGGTGTAAATGTTCGAATTGCTATCTTGCTCACTCTTAGCCCTATTTTAACACTAAGGCATATACAAAGAAATTTACACGTAAAAGGAAGTAGTGTGGGACCCATACCAGATTTTGTTCATTATATGTGTAGAATGGTTTATTTTGGTGAAAAAGTAAAAAAGAACAGAAGGATTTCTAGTATACTAAGCAGAGATTAAAGATGCAGGGCATGTGGACTGGATGGTAAAAAGCATTTTTTTTTTTTAGCTTGAGAATCAATTCAACTTTAAATAATTGGGTAAAGTTATTTTATTAACAACAAAAGTAAATTTTGCTACTCTCAATCCTTCAATTATTCACCATTAATTTCCAGTTTTTTTTCTTTGTATAAATAGTAACCTTTACAACTATTCCTGTAAAGGGTATGCTATGAACAGTATTATACATATAGTTGATTCTCTGTAAACTCGTCATTTTTCACATGAAATCTGTCCGGGCACGGTTTTTTGAAATGTTGGTATAATTATAATACTATTGCTCAGAAAATGAATCTATCACTTTGGTTTGAAAGAGGGCCAATTGAAGTTTGTGTCTTTCTGATAAATCATGATAGGGGGTAAGTCCCCCGCCTAGTATAACTAGGCAGGGGACTGTGCCAGGTGACTGCGTTTTTGCTCTTTGTTGCGTAATATCTGCAAAACTATTGGAACATAATTAGTTACGAGACTACCTATAAATTTAGGCACAAATCGTGGACATAATAACTAATATGTTTTATAATTAAATTAATTGACATTAATAAAATCACTTCCCAGAGGACTGTTTTCGCAACGACCCTGATGCATACTTTCATCACAAATGTGGCTCTCAAACTAAGCAAAGTAGCGTTTCAACACCGTTCTCGGCGATTTCGGCAAATTCACACTGATTACTTTAAACTTCATGCCAAAAAGAATTTGCAAAAGTTATAGATTTTTCGTATTACAGCTTTGAATTTGTTGCAGGGGACTGTTTGAAAAAACTCCGGACAGAATTTACATGACAATTTTAAGTTTTAGAAATACGTAATTATACCTTATTTCATAAGAAAAATATAGCTTCATTATTCTATTTTTAGATATTAATTGCCAAATTTATGTAGTGTTAATAGGTTTTTTGAAATACTATCTTTAACAGTTAGACTATGGGATTGGGACAGCCAGGGGACTGTGTTTTTGGCGCTTAGATAATTTCTAGAAAAAAAAATTAAATTGTTATCACTCCAAATACAATTGGGCCACAAAGTATTAATGCTTTTCTTGTATTAAGAGCGATAACTACTTTATTACACTTTATTATTTTTAAAATACTCAGTCCTGACAGCCAATTACCAGTTTACAGAGAATCGCCCATATACATCAGTGATTATTCTCAGCTAGCGGACGGGTACTGGCTCTCAGACTTTTGCTCGTCCATATTGATGAATTTTCTTTTTCCAGAAAAAAAAACACAATAATAATAATAGCCTATTTGACATTTTTTATGTGAATTTTGTGATTACTTTTCATAGTTTTCTATGTTTTTTCAGAAAGGTTAATTACTTGTATATAATTGCAGTAATTACAAGAGTTATTCCTAACATTTAAATGATTTTGTAAAGTTATTTAACTCTAAGTAAAGTTTTAGTTCTGCATTATTGATTTTTTATCATTATTATTATTTTGTGATAAAGGGGGGGGGGATCAGCCATTCTCAAAAAAAACTTTACAAGTTTTGAACAGTCAGTGATTCAAAAATGTTTTTCCTTTGAAAAAAAAAAAGAAAAAACCTAACTGAGCAGCAAAGAAAAATTATTTTTTTCTCTTTTTTCTGCAAAAAAGACACCATGGGTCCGTTAATATTTTTCAAAAGCTGTTGCCTGACTGTGGGCCAAAATACGTTGAGAAACGCTGTGTACACTAATGCTCCCTATTCATATCTACCAAGCTGCATTTTCAACAATCACACGTTTCATTACTTCATACTTGGCAAAAGATTTCACAGGCTTTTTTCACAACGTATAATACAGCCTAGATATTTTACATCATTTAAATTCCTGACTATCCATTTTTGTGTTTTGTAAATTGATGTTATGTGAATGCTAGTTTAATGGGAATTCATATTGTAAAAGAGCTGGGTAAATTGAAAAAAAAAATAGTATCTTATAGCGTTTTATTTGATTACTTGGGCTATTTTTCCAGTGTATTTGATTATTTATCAAGTAGTTTTTTTTTTTCAATCACAAAAATTTTAATTTTTAAAAATGAATATTTTTTAAAAGTTAATGAAAATGAACAAAAGGGATTCAGGAAAAATGCAGAATAGACCTCTGAACACTGCTTACTAGTCATTTTATTGATAAAAATTTTGAATCATCACATTTTGGAACTTGAAGAAATCTCACACTGATTTATTGATTGCTATTTTTAAACATTTAAATGAAATGATTAATTATTTTAATTTGTGGTGTATTTTTTTAAGTATTTTAACACATATGATGCTTATTTGAAGTTAAAAATCAACGTAAATAAAGCACAAATAAGGTAGAAAGTTTATTTACGTTGATTTTTACATTCAAATATAGTTCAGCACAAAGCTTATTTGATCATTTTTCATTTATATGATGATTATGTTTCTGTGCACTGTTAGAAAGCAGAATTAAAATGTATTGTCATGGTGACACCTAGGATAACTTTCCACTTATCAAAATGAAGAATCGAAGTTCTATTTTTTTTTTTTTTTTTTGGAAAAATATATACATAGCGCAAAAAAAAAAAGTAATAATACAATTGTGATGCGAAAGTATACATTGTTTTTGAATAATCAGTTTGCTCTGTTATGTATTATACAAAAGTAAATGTATTTTTTCCTTCATATTTTATTCAATAAGATTCTAAACTTTCTCTCCCTGTCTGTTTCTAACTCTCTGTCTTTTATAATTTTTTTCATGTTCAGTTTCTAAATGCATTTCTTTTCTGCAGGCATTTTTTATAACAGTTTAGAAAATATATTTCTGCTTGTCTTTTAAAGTAAACTTCTATGCTTCTTTTTTTTTTTTTTTTTTCAATTTCAGGTCTAACTAAAGCTCTTTGGAAAAGTGTTGACAAAATCAGGATTTTTTTCCCTTTGTTTTCACCTGGTTGCTATGAATTTATTTATTTTTAAATAATTCTATACTTTATGGTGTTTATCTTTTGAAAAATATTTTTGCTTTATTTAAAATGGCACCATATGCTGTACCAACTCCTCATATTGTTCCATTTCGCACACCATTTTCGGCTGGACAAAAAAACATTGATACCGATACCAAAGTTCAACTGTTTTGTGATACTGACATAGAACATGAAGTGTTTTACACTTTGGATGGTACAAAGCCTCAACCATATGCTGGTATTGTTCAAGGAAGTAAACTCTATAAGTACACGTCTCCATTTACTCTACCTGTTGGCAAAATCACAGTGAAAGCAATTGCCCTACATGCAAGAGTGCATTCTATGCGCAGCAATGTGATAACAAAGTGCTTTGAAGTAGTAAATTCCAAATCCCCGAGAACAAAATCGAAAGTGAAAGGCAAGAGAACCAAATATAAAGGAATTGAAGATTCTGATAACAGTCTTATGGAGCTGAAAGTGAATAACTGTCTTCTTCCCAACAAGCAATCTGACTGTGCTCAGGATATGGAGGCTGGGTAAGAATTATTTCTTTCTATCAATTTTATGGCTCCCAATAGATTTTCAGTTGCGTCCCTGAGGAAAATCTAAATTTTTCAAAAACAGAATCTCGAACTTGACTTTTTAAGATTAAAATTGGTGATGCACTGTTTAATCAGCTCAGCCCTTTGCCCATCGACCTAACGACCAATTTTAGTCTCATTATCAGCTAAAAAATTTTATATTAGAATTATTTTATCTTGAAACAAGTAACTTTTAGTTGATGAATCGGCTGATTGTTTAATATATTTGATTGAAATTACTTTTGCTTAGAACAGTGGTTCCTAACCTTTTTTTTTATGTTGCAACCCCTTTTTTACCAACTAAGCAATCCTTGACCCCACAATTTTTCCCCATATGTGTGTGCTGTGTGTGCTTCACATATTTTACACAACAACTTGATGTGCTTGAAAATGTTTATTTATACTTGGTTTGTAACACAGCAACAATTTTAGAAATAAGTTAAATATAGTTACTAGAATATTAAACATATATGTTTTGCCACTTTCAAAATTCTTGTCAACAAACAGCACCAAATGCAGGATTTATTTTGAGAACTGAGGGCTTAAAATTATTGCATAATAAATATCTCTAGCTTTCACTGAAGTGAATGAAGGTTTTTTTTTTTTCCCACAAAGCTGGTCAGTCATTCCACCAAAATGTCGTCATCTTGTCCCGCACTTGACGCTCATGTATTTCATCAAAAAGTAGTAATTTAAAAGGGCAATGAATGAAATGTTATTGGATAGGGAATCGCGAACCGGTGTGGGATTTCGCAGGCAAAGGACTCTGTTCGTTGCCTTTTAAAATTACTACTTTATAAGGAAATGTATGAGCGTCTCATGCGGGACAAAATGACAAAGTTTTCGTTTAATGGCCCTGGTGTAAAATAAGAATTAAAAAAACAACGGAAGGGGGGGAGGGTACATTTTGTGGAAACTCAGATCTTTTTAAACATCATATCGAGAGAAAGGGTGATGTCATTACTTCATATGAGCACACAAATCAGCTAAAATGCATTATCTATAGGAGGAGAATGAGAATTAGCAATATGAACCTATAATATTCGCAAAGAAAAAAAGGTCCAAGGATCCTTTCCCAGAAAATTTTTGAAATTGTACTCCAATTTACACAATCTTAAAAGTGCCCTAAATGAACGCAGTTGTAGGCAATACTTGTTGAAGCTAAGAGAAAGGGACGAAATTCAGGATTCTGCTTTGGAAACTTTTTGGAATTGAAATCCTAAAAATTTAATATGCCGTCTTTGACCGGAGGAGGATTGGTGTTGCTTTCCTGAAAATTTTTCAAAATTCTTCTCCAAAAAGGCAAATTTATTCTCGATGACGAGGGGAGATGTTCGGAGACTGTCGTATTTTTTGTTTAAATTAAAGTTCTATAAACGAAATTTAAAACAATTTTTAATTATATGGATTGCAAGTTCTCTTTAAGTATTTTTGAAATTGATATCCTAAAACTACTTTAGTGATAGTAAAGGGAAGGGTAGTGGATGCAAAGGACTATCTTCCAGAATTTTTTTGAAATTAAACATCAAAATATATTTAATTCTAACTTTATATTTTAAAGTTATTTAAGTACTAAAGCAAAGGTATCCTATGGTGATGTAATTGATTAATAGTTAGTATTTTTCCTGATGCATGAACATTCCTAGACAATTTACATGGTCTCAGTCAAGCCCATGTGAGTTGCCAAATAAATAAGTTCAGTCTGACCATTTTTTGTTTAAGAATGGGACCCACTTGATAAATACACTAGCTGGATATGAATAGCAAAGGTAATATCTTTATATTTTATTTTTCAAAATTGAAACACACTTTTTCTTTGCCTTCTCGTTATTTTTGTTTTCTAATTGTGATTAGTTCAAAAAAAAAAATTATATATGATTGAAAATTTTAGATGGCAAATTTCACGACTAAGTTTGGCAATCTAGATGTAGAAACAAAATATTTGGTTGCAATGTACAACTATTCACCACTTTTTTTCTACAATGATTTTTTTTTTAAACCCTGTTAAAATTGACTGTTACTTTTCTTTTCTTTTTTAACTAAAGTTGTAACAAGTTTATTTAGATATGAAAATTGCTTCTTTTTGATTTTAAACAAGACCTATTTTGAAGCAAATACACTCACAGCTCAACCATTGATATCCTGAGACCGGTTTCGTCCTTATTTTGGACTCCTCAGTCAGGAATAGCCAATGATTGAGCTGGAGGCAAATATCCTCTTATTGTAGCCAAGATTGAAGGCAATCTTGGCTACAACAAGAGTATTTGTTTGTAGAGTATTTGTTTGTTTATTGTTTTGCCGATGATGTCAAACTTATGGGGGTTGTAGAAAATGACGAACAAATAAATCAGCTGCAACAGGATTTGGATCATATTACTAAATGGGCAGACAAGTGGGGTATGGCAGTTAATGTTGGGAAATGTCAAGTGCTGCATTTCGGTCATGGAAATAAGCATACAAGCTATTATTTACAGGGTTCAGTCATTAGTAGGGCAGATAATGTTATGGATCTAGGAGTCTTAATAAATCAGGATTTCAAGTCTAGTCAACAGTGCAACATAGCTAGTAACAAAGCCAATAGGATGCTTGGGTTTATTAATAGATCTATTTCAAACAAATCTAAGAAGGTTCTTCTGCCTCTATATAGAAGTTTGGTAAGACCAAGACCTCATTTGGAGTATGCTGTTCAGTTTTGGTCTCCTTATCTGAAGAAAGACATTAATTTATTGGAAAGGGTACAAAGAAGGGCTACAAGGTTAGTAAATGGGTTTTCTAATTTAGACTATGATTCCAGACTTAGAATGCTTAATATGTATAGTCTTGAGCGAAGGAGAGCCAGAGGGGACATGATTCAGTTGTTTAAATTTATTAAAATGAATGATGTTACGGGGTTAGATTTTCGCACGGAAAGCAGGACAAGGGGTCATTGTTTTAAGCTGTTTAAATCTCAGGCTAATCTTGAAATTCGAAAAAATTACTATTTTAGCAGGGTAGTAGGAACTTGGAACAGCTTACCGGAAGAGGTGGTAAAGAGCAATGGAGTAGATGGCTTTAAGAGGGCCATTGATCTTCATTGGGGTCTTTAATTTGACTAGGACCAGCCAAGTTGGGCTCAGAGCCTGCTGCTGGTCGCCACATTTGTATTTGTAAGAGGATATTTGCCTCCAGCTCGATCATTGGCTATTCCTGACTGAGGAGTCCAAAATAAGGACGAAACCGGTCTCAGGATGTCAATGGTCGAGCTGTGTGTGTATTTGCTTCAGTTCTGCTTTAGCCCTGGCTTATGGGCGGTAACTCATTGCATAATACCCAGCTTTTGCCTTAAATTTCGAGTAGAGCCGTACCATGTTTGCGGACGCTCTCTGGTGATGGTAAATTTATTTTATCTACCAGTTTGAAGGCAATCTTGGCTACAACAAGAGGATATTTGCCTCCAGCTCGATCATTGGCTATTCCTGACTGAGGAGTCCAAAATAAGGACAAAACCGGTCTCACGATATCAATGGTCGAGCTGTGAGTGTATTTGCTTCAGTTCTGCTTTAGCCCTGGCTTATGGGCGGTAACTCATTGCATAAGACCTATTTTTCTTGTTTTAGACTTGAAAAAAACAAAGAAGCTGCAATTGATAGTACTCCAAATTGCACAAATTTAGAAAAGGATTACCTGGATGACATTCCTTCAGATGAATCTAAATCCAACAGTATTAACTCCTTGAATGAAAATGTGGTTGATTATAATAACTTCATTACCTCTAATGAAAACTTACCTGAAACAGATGATGAAATATCTTGTGGCTCATTTGATGATGATGGTGCTGTAAAAGCTGAAGTTTTGCAATTAAACGATGAAGAAAATATCATTTTGCAGGTATTTTTTATTTTATGTTTTCTGAATTTCTGGTGTAGAGATTTATGATTTCAGATATCTTATTTAAGAATAAATAGAGTTGGAGTTCGTAAAAAAAAAAAAACTTCTTGACTTTGACTGTAACTCTTTTGAAAATGTTGCTGAATCTCTTCTAAATATATATCTGCCCAGGGCCCACACACAGGATTTCAAGTTGTTACCTAGTAAATTAGCCAAACTTCAAAAGTCAAAGAATTTTATTTTATTTCTTTTTTTTTTTTTTTTTTCCTAATTTTAAATATTTTTTCCCCCATACTTGACATTTCAGAGAATTTTCCATTTGGCAATACTTTAGCCAAATCAGAATTTCTTTTGCCGAATTTCCGATTTTATCGCATTTGCGAGGTGGCGAGTGCTTAGCGCCGACCGTGCTGTCCTAAACAGTTTTGATTGTTCTGTTTTTGACGATTTAATCTATTAAAGTGGTTGTTTCAATTTCCCAGTGCCTACTGTACTAAGGGAAAACAGCATGCATTTATAGATAATTAGAATTGTGTTGGATCAATAGCTATTTAATTAGTTTCATATTCTTAGAAATAATTAACTGTGCTCATTGCATTAACTAAGCATTTTCTGGTAAAAAATAAAATTGTTTTACCGCAACAATTTCAAGAGTCAGACCCATCCAGTATTTTATATATTTTTCTAAGTAGTGAAAAAACGTCATTACATTGTCCTGTATTTTAAATTAACTTTATATATTTAGCTTTTAATGTTATCAGGGTGTCAATGATTTAAATCAATTGATTTAAATCAATGGATTTTTTTTAAAAAAATCATTGCTTTAAATCACTTTTTATTTTAATCCTTGTAAAATTCTCTTGGACAATCCCAATTTCATTATTTTTGACATTTTCTTTTAGAGCTTTGATTTACATCTAATAAATGGAAAAGTAATCCTATTCACCCCCCTCCACAGATAGTGGAAGGTTGCAGTCCAAATAATATGAATGCACAAATAGTGTTATTTGTTTTGTCTAATATGGAAAATAAAGAAAATATGTGCAGCTGCAGGGCAGGTGTTGCAAAGAGTGAATTGAGGGGGAAGGGACATGATAGGATGTGTGTGATATACTTTCAGTAAAACAAAAACAAAAATAACCAGACAGAAGATGAATTTTCTGTCTTGGATTACCAACTTGAGGGGGGGGGGGGGCGCAGTCCTTATTAGTGGATGAAATGGAATTTGATTCTGTCTTTACAAAACAAAAGCAAAATAAGGAGGGGGGCTGAATGAAGTGAGGATTAGGTTGAGCTTTGTGCCCCATTTGATTTTTATCCTAGCTAGCAGACAGGATTATTTTCTGATTGGCTCCTAACACTTTTTCCTGGGTTCCTTACTGGTGAAAAGCATTTTTTCATTTTTTTAAAGTCTGACTTCTCTCCCAGTCCTTCACCTATAACTTAGAAATTAATTTATAACTGAAGCTTCTAACTTTTTTTTTAAAAATCAAAAAAATCCGATTTAAATCAAAAATATCTGATTTAAATCAAAAAAATCCGATTTTTTTTATTTTTTTACACATTGAATGTTATGCAATTAACTACAAAATAATAATAATAATGTGTTTTACAATAGATACTGGAAAGTTTTTTTAGTGAAGCAAGGCTTGAAATATCAAGTTTTTGTTATTTAGGAAATTAAAATTAAGATTTAATTGAAAACATAAATAAAGTAAATCAATTTGGATTTTAAAAGATGTGATTTACATTTTAAAGCAATCTTTAAAAAATCTGCTAAAACTGCTGTATAAGGAAGTGTATTGCCAAATGTTTTGCAAGTGTTTTTGATTACTGTTAAATGTAAGATAATCATGTAAACTATATGTATGTATTTTTTCTTTAAGGATCCTGGCTATTCAAGCATTCAACAAAATAGCTCTAATATATATCAACCATGCTGCGTCAAATGTAAAATGTGTGTGCAGTCTTGCTTATCATGCAGTCAGGTGAATGCTTATGAAAGTAAATATTGCATACAATGTGGAGAAAAGTTGTCTAGGATTTGTTACATCTGCCATCAGCCAAATACATCTATTGCTACATTCTGCCAATACTGTGGGAATAAGCTTGATTCTAACAGTAGTAAAGATTTTAGTGAGAATGAGGTAAATTCAGCATATCAGTTAATTTTAATATATAGTCAGTTCCCAATAACTCAAATCTAGCTCGACGGAATATAAACTTTGACTTATCCGAACTTTGGTTTCTAACAGTTTCATGATAAAAACTTTGGGGATATTTTTTGCACTGTATTAACCTGCACGCTGGAAAGTTCTCGAGGGTCACCAGATTTTCTATAACCCTTGCCTGATCCTTTCCATCATGCCAGAAAAACCACGGTTGAAAAAAAAAGTGATTTAATACTACCACAAAAACATATAAAACTTTAAAAATAATATGAGTTCTATACTGATGTGCTAAGCAGAGAAATCTTATCTGCACTTTTTATCAAAATTGAATTAATGTCACCAAATAATTTGTTGCAATGATCTATACTTCGCAGCAGTTTAACTTGGCAGTGACGTCACTACGGGCGGAGCCAACAGCGTGACGTTAGCGTGACGATATCATGTCCAGCCTCTCTATTTTAATCAAATTTTATAAAGTATGAGTATTTAATTTGAACTTCTTTAATAGTTGTTTTCTTCAATATTTACTGTCTCAATGTGTTTCACTGAAGACACTCTTTCCAAATAGTTTCTTACTAACTCTTCATACCGAACAATACAACAAGAACAAATATGCTACTCGCTTAACACTTATACAATTTTTCTATTAATTTAGTTATCAACTTTCTAGTCATCTTTAAAAATTGAGTTTGACTTTGTAAAAGTAAACTTTGAGAAATGAGGATAATTAACATTAAATGGAAGGTAAAAGGGTTGGGATCTAGTAAAAATTTGAGTTATCGCAGATTGACTACTTTTTCATTTAGATTATTACTCAAAAATTTATATTTAATTTATATTGTCTAAATTTGATGAAATAGCATGCAGATAAAGAAAAAAGAAGCCGAATTTCATCCTTATTGTGGACTCAGTCTATTGTCAGTCTTGAATAAAAAATAAGCATCCTGGAGACAGAGTCATCTTATTGAAAATTGCTTAAGGGTCATAACTTACTGCTTTCTCCCTAGCTTTGCCTCTTATTGACAAGTTGAACCATACCATTGCGGCTAACTCTCGCTGGTGTGCTAAATGTACTTTAGCAACCACTTTTATGGTACTCTCAGCTTCAACTAGATATCTGCCTCCAGCATGGTTATTGTCTATTCAAGACTGATGAGTCCATATTAAGGACGAAACTGCAGTCTCTGGATGGCATAACAGGACTGCCAGTATGTTGTGGTTGCTTTTGCTTAAGTCCTAAGCGTTAAGAGAGGTAACTTACTGCTTAATACCCAAGCTTTGCATCAATTTATGAGTAGAACCTTATCATTGCTGTGGACTCTCCCTAATGTGCTAAATTTGCTTTAGCTGCCCGTTTGTTGGCACTTAGCTTCAATGAGGTATCTGTTTCCAGCACGGTTATTGTCTATTCCGGACTAACGAGTCCATAATAAGGTCAAAACTGCGGTCCTTGGATGGCATAAACAACTGTCAGCATATTGCATGCAGTATATGATCATCTTTAATTTTAAATAAATAGGGCTGACACGCGACCAGCCTTGACTGAAAGTAGAGGCCCAGTGATCAGGCTAACAAGAGGCTAGCTCACCTTGACTCTTAGCTGCCTTCGATATGAATTAATGTCAATTATTCTTAAAAAATTTTCTTCCTGCTTATCAGATTAATTTACCATATTGATTGTTTTATTCCAAAACAATGCTATTTTTAATTCTGTGGAAAACCTAGAGAAAATGTTCATTCAGTAATTATGAAGTCTCCAACCCATAATTTAAAAATGCACTTTTACATTAATATACTGCAACAATGAATAGGTAAATGTTTAATGCCTGTCCAATAGTATAGTTTATTTCTTCATCTTTCTACTATTGTTTGTTCTGATAATTAATGCTCCAATGTAATAATGATATAATGAAATAATCATAGCACAAAGCAATATGTTTTTTTAAATCTGATCATTTTTATGTTTGAAAATTGTAAATATATTACGTAAGATATTGTCTTATTTCTCAAATTAGCATTAAGCTTCTTTTTTAAATAAAGGTTATTAGAAAATCTTGAGCATTATTTTTTATAATCTCTCATTTTAGAGTATTGTTGCTCAAAGTGATCAAAGCATCTTAGTAAAACCTGACCAAAGAGATATTGGCATTCAAAGAGTACCTGTATGGATGAATAAGTGTACACAAACTAGTCAAATGCAAAATGAAAAGAAAAATGATGCAAAAGACTTGAAGGCAGCTTTGAAAAAGATACCTCCTCATAGTCCTGGGCGAGGATATTGGCACCAGCAGCTAGATTTCATATGCAATCATCTAAAGGTAATTACTGATTTATTTTCTATGTGTTTTTACTTTTTTCGTTGACCATGCAATTGAAATCAACTGCTTGATTTTACAGATATATTCTGCTTTCTTATTTCTCTCTCTTTTTCTAGAGTCATGCTTACAATAACATTGAGTTTAGGCAGCTAATAAGTGAGCCGTCCTTGAGCGATTTCCAATCTGCCCATGTTGCTAAAGATGAGAATCAAGTGGTTGTTTCGATAATTTTTTCACCCTATGTTAAAAATATCTGAGACGGATATCTATGGGGTATTTAAATTTTTATTTCAGCTTGAATGTTTCACTGTTAAACTATGTCTGGTACTTTTATTTTTTGGTCATGCATAGTCAAACCTGTCTATCTCGAACCTGCTTACCTCAAAAACCTCTCTATATCAAAATTTTTCAATTTCCCTGCTTTTGCAGAATACATTTAATGTTTTTTCTCGTGTTTATCTCCAATTATTTTTCCAGAAAACCTCTCTATCTCGAATTTTCATGACTCTCATTTTTGAATTTCATCTCCAGCCACCTTTATCAATGGTATAACTTGGAGACAAAAATCATCTTTTGCACAATCATTCTAAGACTATGTTTGTACTTAAAGGTATGCATTAACTTGCTACCGATATAGTCATCACAATTAGTAAAGCAGGGACTCACAACATGTCGTACAGTAAAATATTCAACAATAATAATGCAAAACAATCTATTAAGTATTTGACTTTGTTCCAATTGTTTATTTTTGTAAATTTTATCACAACCTCTGTATCTCGAAACCTCCGTATCTCGAATTTTTCTTCTGTCCTGTGAAATTCGAGATAGACAGGTTTGACTGTATTAGAAAAAAAAATTTAATGTTCTTTTGTGTTGTATGGATATATGCTAAATTTTAATAAATACTTGTATATTTTAACAGAAAGTGCCTTGCATCTTCCAATTGCATTTGAAATGTAATTATAAGAACATTAATTAATTTTTACTAGAATAAGGTCTATCTTGTGACAGGTAATTTAGGGTGTGAGGTAATAACTTAGAGCTTCAGAACCCTATACATAGAATCATTATGCATGTTTAAGAAAAAAAATAATTTTTAAAATTCTCTTTAAAAAAAATGTTTCAATTTTAAAAATACCTGATACCATTGCTTTTATAAATCTTACTGACTGCAATAGTAACAGCAGATTTTCTACTCTCAGTAGAGTTTCTATTTTAAAACAGTTTCAAGGTTTTTTTTTTTATTTATTTTTTTAATACTAATTGGTGTGGAGGAAAACACATTTCTGTGTTTACTTGTCATAAAACCTTGACTCTCCCAGTCTACCAATGTTGTTGTTTTTTCATCTTGTCATTTCCATTTAAGGTATAGTTATTGCAATCATTATTATTCATAAAAATTGAAATTTTGTCATTGCAAGAATGTTTTGGATAAGCTCCTTAAGCATTAACAGACCTTTTTTTTTTTTTTTGGTAAATGAAGTAGTTATAGTTATTAAAGAAAGTTTGCTTAAATAGAAATAATATACTTGCAGGGTAGCACAATCCAATTCTCTTTGCTTCAAACATGAGTAACGATCATGACGAATGGGAGCCAAACTTTCAGGCATTAAATTTGGAGGACTAGACCTGGATATCTGGTTGCCAGAATGAAATACTTCATTGCAATATTGTTAGAAGACACTTTGTTTTCAACAATGGTTATTGCAACATGTTTACTGATTTCTTGAATTTTTTTTTTATTGAAGATACCATTGCAACCTATGCAACATGAAACAAATTATTATTAATCAAAACAACCAAATGCCCCAAAAACGGTATTTTAAAAAATTTTATGTCAAGAAAAAAAAAACAGTGGTAAAATGTGACTAATAAAAGTTTCCCTAATATTACACTTAAGTTTCCTTAGTTTTTATCCTTTAGTGCTCCCTCTGTCTTTCTTTTTTTAACTTTTTATGTTTCAAAACAAAGTTAATAAATGTAACTTTTATTTACTTCTTTTCAAAAAAATTTGGTCAAGTGTAAACAAGTTACAAAAATTGTTCGACTTTGGACTTTCAAATACTTTTAAAATAAGCATTCAATTCCCCCTCCCCCCCCCCCCCCCAATCATATTTTGTTTAGTTTTGGGGTAGTCACAATCAATTTAAAAAATGAAAAGTTAATAAAAATTGTTAAGTTTAAAAAAGTCCAAAAAATAGAAGCTTGTAACATCTTGCATGCTTATTGCATTGCAAAAAGTAAAAACAATTATTGCAATGAATTATACAAACAACATGTGAAGGCTTCTGTTCCCCCCCCCCCCTTTGAAGCAATGACGATTTTTAATAAATAGCATTTCACATCAATTCTGTGTCTCATCAATTTAGAAGACAATTTTGTGTAAATAAGACAACTTTTGATGTTAAAACTTAATTATTATTCTTAACTATTGAGTGGAAAATGTATTTAATTTTTCTTTTTTCTTACTTAGGAACTGAAACCAATGGCAAGAGTTCATTACAAAGAATAACAGTCATTACAAATGAGTTGAAAAACGCTCAATTTATTTTTCTGTTTGGAATCATTATGTACTTTTAATCTTTGGGTTGTTTTTGCAATGTTAAACATTATGATAGCTTTTTTAATAAGCTCATGTTGTGGCTCAGGTTGTGAAACCATTAACTTGTATATATTTTTATAACATCTTTATATTTTTACTCTTTTTAACCACTGTTGCAATAATTTAAATTGTATACATCAAAGAATAAAACTTTGCTATTCTTGTTAACCATGTCTGTTTATATAGCAAAAAAATTTATTTCCTTTTTTGAAATATTGCATATTTTATCAAAAAAAACTCATATGTTTCTTTAAATAATTTTGAACTTTGAAATCAATTGTAACATAATTTTGTATTTCAATTTCATTTTTAATTACAAATTTTGTGAAAGTGCGTATTAAATCATAGAAAAGAATGGTATCAATAAATCAGGTCTGGTTGTAGTCCAAGAGCCAGCAACGTTGAAAAAACAACAATTTTAAGACATCTGGCTCTTTAATATATCTTTCCCTATGCTCTTCTAAGCAGCATGCCGTACCTCTGGCGGCCAAGAGTGTTTGCGTTTTTTATTGCTCATCACACTTGTACTGGAAAAAATAGTGCTTTTTTAAGTTATTTGTGGGCAATTTCACATCAAACCAAATCATGAAAAGAAAGTTTTCGAGCTCACCATTTCTGATTTTAGCAAAAATTGGTGTAAAGGACGCATATGACAAGACATCCTGTCAAGTTTTAGATTTCTACTTCAAAAATTGTACGAAATACAGAGCTGTTAAAAATCGAAAAAAAAAAAAGTTTTTACATGTAACTTCTTTTCTAATTAAAGTAGAATAAAAATTCTAAATCCATTGTTGAGGCAAGAAATAGAGCTTTCTGTCGATATATTACATGGACATACTTATGACATGTTTAAGTTTCTCATTGCCGCAAAATGGATAAAAAATGACTATTTTTACCAGCAAAAATTTGATGCACAGTAAAAAACGCAACCTCTCTCAGCTGCCAGACGCCCCGCATGCTGCTTAGACGAGCATAAGAAAAGATACTGTTGGCCTCGCTTAAACGAATACTGTTGGTTCCAAAAAATATTATTTGATTAAGCGGGAATCTTTAACATTACTTTTATGGTATTGGTTCTGGGAAGATTTATTCATATAAGCGGGGTATTTGTTTATCCGTTACCCGATTAAGCAGGGCCAACAATATATTAAAGTGCCAGGCATCTTAAAATTGTCACTCGAAAACATTGCTATTGGGACTAACATTGGCTATCAAGAGTTATAGATTCCAAAACAAACAGCAAAATTTTTAATGCAAAAAGTATTGTTCTTAAAATCTTAATTTAAAAATGATGTTGCCTAAAAGCTAAAAACAAGCTTTAAAAAAAACAATTTACAAGATTATTGTGGTAAACACTGCTTAAATTATTAAATCCCTGGTATCATTTTCAGCTAGTTAACTCAATACTGCATTAGTATACTATATTTAAATTTATAACATGTATTATATACACACTAGGGTGAGTCGAAAAAATCGATTTTTTTATTTCGAAATCGCATTACCTCTCAAAAGTTGTGGTTTAGTATCCACAACTTGGGAAAAATAAGAAAAAAATTCTAAGTTGACGTCTTCGGTTCGCGCATGAGGCTCAAAGTAGGAAAAAATATGTTAAAAATGGAAATTTTCAAAAGGAAAAAAGAAAAAAAAAATTGTAACTTTTTATAATGCAACTGCCATAAGCTGTAAATATTTTGTGCATTTTTAATCTAAAAAAATATTTTATAGCTTTTACAAACGATCATTAGTTTGCACATCAGCCTTAAATTGGGCTAAATCGCCTAAAATGTCAAATTTCGAAAATATCGATTTTTTTTTTATTTCAAAATCGCATTACCTCTCAAAAATTGTGGTTTGATATCCAAAATTTGGGAAAAATAATAAAAAAAAATCTAAGTTGACTTCTTTGGTTCGCGCATGAGGCTCAAAACTGGAAAATATATGCTAAAAATGGAAATTTTCAAAAAATAATGTGAAAAAAAAAGTAATTGTCTTCTATCGAATCTGATTTAAATTGTTAGTAGATAACATAATTTGAACCGAAAAATATACATATAACTTTTAGAAGATACATTCTGTTTGTGCATAAGGCTCAAGATATGAAAAAAAAAAGTCAAAAACTGAACCAGAACGCACTACGTCGGCACTGTGCCGGTATATTTTTATTCTACAGCCGACTTGTCTAGACATTACACATATTCTAGGAGACAGTTCGAAGTCCCTGCAGTCTGCACTCCCTTTGGTTGTCACTTAGTCAGCTAGACCCGCCAAACAAACAGTATCTTTAATTAGCAACTGAAAGTGGATCAAAAAGTACAGCGTGTTTAGCTTTGGGTGAGTTTTTTTTTTTTGTAACTTTATAGCATATTTTTATGCTCAAGTTTTGTTATACTGTTCTCCGTTCTCCGACTAATAAATAATGGAACCCCGGAAAACTTCTAAACGTTTAATTGTTTGTCCGTTTTTTGGTGCACCGAAAGGGTTAAGTCAAAGTGTTTTACCCACATGTGCAGATGTGTTGTTAACTTGTTTTGAAGAAAAATCGCAATCTGTAAAAGGCGAACCTTTTTCAAGGATTTCAGATTGCATATCTGCTTAAATAGAAGAAATTTACTGCAAAGCTTCTATACCAATGTACAGTGGTAATACCAATGTGCGTTCTATACCAATGTACAGATGTATAGTGTACATCTACAAGAGATTGGCTTTTTAGCACAAGAACACGAAAAATTCATTGCACACTTGAAAGAAGCAACGTCAAAAAGTTTAGACTTCGCTTAATTAACAAAATGATTGAGTTTTGTCTTGAAGTTCAATTTATCTTTATCACGACTAAATGACTTTCTCAAAGTGTAGTATTATGGTAATCCTTTATCAATTTTACAATACGTACATGACTGACCGTTGGTATAGAAGCTTTGCAGTAAATTTCTTCTATGAGCTATGCAATCTGAAATCCTTGAAAAAGGTTCGCCTTTTACAGATTGCGATTTTTCTTCAAAGCAAGCTAACAACACATCTGCACATGTGGTTAAAACACTTTGACTTAACCCTTTCGGTACACCAAAAAACGGACAAATAATTAAACGTTTAGAAGTTTTCCGGGGTTCCATTATTTATTATTCGGAGAACGGAGAACAGTATAACAAAACTTGAGCATAAAAATATGCTATAAAGTTACAAAAAAAAAAAAAAACTCACCCAAAGCTAAACACGCTGCACTTTTTGATTCACTTTCAGTTGCTAATTAAAGATGCTGTTTGTTTGGCGGGTCTAGCTGACTAAGTGACAACCAAAGGGAGTGCAGACTGCAGGGACTTTGAACTGTCTCCTAGAATATGTGTAATGTCTAGAAAAGTCGGTTGTAGAACAAAAATATACCGGCACAGCGCCGACATAGTGCGTTCTGGTTCAATTTTTGACATTTTTTTCATATCTTGAGCCTTATGCACAAACAGAATGTATCGTCTTAAAGTTATATATAATTTTTTGGGTCCAACTTATGTTATCTACTAACAATTTAAAGCAGTTTCGATAGAAAAAAAAATTACTTTTTTTTCAAATTATTTTTTGAAAATTTCAATTTTTAGCATGTATTTTCCAACTTTGAGCCTCATGCGCTAACCGAAGTAGTCGACTTAGATTTTTTATTTATTTTTCCCAAATTTTGGATACCAAACCATAACTTTTGAGAGGTAATGCGATTTCGAAATAAAAAAAATCGATATTTTCGAAATTTGACATTTTAGGCGATTTAGCCCAATTTAAGGCTGATGTGCAAACTGAAGATCGTATGTAAAAGCTATAAAATATTTTTTTAGATTAAAAATGCACAAAATATTTACAGCTTATGGTATTTGCATTATAAAAAGTTACAGTTTTTTTTCTTTTTTTTTTCTTTGAAAATTTCCATTTTTAACATATTTTTTCCGACATTGAGCCTCATGCGCGAACCGAAGACGTCAACTTAGAATTTTTTTCTTATTTTTCCCAAGTTGTGGATACTAAACCACAACTTTTGAGAGGTAATGCGATTTCGAAATAAAAAAATCGATTTTTTCGACTCACCCTAATACACACTAACTCAGGATCTGTATTCTGCTTGAAAATTTTCATGAATTTCATTACAAAAAACTCTTTAATCTTCTATTTTTATAGATTGTTATCACTGACTGTGCTCTTTTCATAACAGTTCAGATTCATTGTCACCATTCATCAGATAGCAACCAAGTTTGAAAAAGGGTTTAAATCCCAAAGACTTGCAACAGTCACCAGTTTTTACCTTTAAAGAAAGAAAGAGACAGAATTATTTTCTCCTTTCTGAAATATGTCTATAGAATTAGACATTATCCTCAATTGTAATCTTAAATCTCTTATTTGATTGCAATTACGTGAACTTGTATGGTTTTCCCTTCAACATTGCATTATGCTTTTATTATAGCATTCATGATAAAGATTTATTTTTTCACAATTTATATGTTTAGTCTACTGGAAATAGTTTTTTATAAGGAAAAAGGAAATGATGCAGTTTTTTATACCCATAATAATATTTGCTGTATTTATACTGTTATTTTGGCACTGTCTTCATTTTTGAATATACAGTGAAGCATTGTTTATATCAGGGGTTCCCAAAGTGGTCCACAGGGACCCCCAGGGGTCCGCCGTAATCTACAAGTGGTCCATGCAAACGAAACAGAAAGTTGGGGTTCCATGAGGTGCAAATAGGGGTCCACAGGCGTGGTCCCTACTTAAGCAAATTTGCACTAAAATTTAGTATTTTATAACTCTAATTACGATTTTGCACCTAACAGTTTTCACTCAGGTTTTAATAGTTGTGGTAAATAAATGCCTTTTTTTCCTCTCTTTTTGTGCAGGAAAAAACTTTGTATGCATTTCGATCACAACAGATTGTCTGGAAATGAATTGGGATTGATACCATGTTGATTTTTTATTTTATTTATTATCTATTTGTAGCAGCTGAGAGAGAAATGTGATTTTTACTTATCTGTAGAAAGGGGGTGGGGGGAGACAGGATTTTGATTGGTATAATCTAATACAGTCGAACCTCGATAACTCGAACCTTGATAACTCGAATTTTTCGATATCTCGAAGAACTTTTCTTTCCCTTCATGCATCCTTTATTGTCAATGCTAAAATTATCTTGTCAAGTCGAAATTTCCAGTTTTAAACCCTCGATAACTCGAAATATTTTATTTTTACTCGGATTCCATTTTTTCTTTCCTTCTCTCAAAATGTGTAACCGTGCATGCTTTATTTCCATTCTATTTTATGGACAACCAATTCAGATGTCACTTCCTTACCGATTAGAATTGCTTTATGAAAGCTGGGTTCCTGAAGAATAAAGAGCATGCCACCGTATGTGACATTCATGATGAAATTGAAAGGATTATGTTAAGGAGAGATAAGGGACGGCTTTCTTAACTGATAAATCTGAATGAAATGGAATTTCAAGACTTTTTAAAAGTTGATGAAGAAGTTGCAGTGTGTGGTCAGAGAGGGGGGAAGAACACTAAATTCTGTCCCAAATTTCCACTGCGATCTAGTTTCTAAAGAGGATGAACAAGAGATCTGCAAAACTTACAAAAAACCAAAAATCAAAGAAGCCTTATCGGCTACTAATTTGTTACGAAGATTTATTGAATCTCGCTCAGGTATGACGAAAGATACTTTTAGAATACTTTCTCATTTAGAAATTGTAGTTGAACGTGAAAAAGATTTGAGTTCAACACAAACCAGCATTGATTGATTCTGTTTTTTTTTTTTTTTGGAATGAAGAAATGAAAAAGTAAGTGTTAAATTTAAACTTTCAACGATACATGCACTATTTTTTCGCATTTCCTCGCAGTGCCTCCTCCCTTTGCCCACTAATCAAGGAATTTCGACAACTCGAATTTTCGATAACTCGAATTTTATCATTGCTCCCTTCGAATTCGAGATATCAAGGTTTTACTGTATTTTTATTTTCATTTCTTTCTTTGTTTTATTTCGAGAATGTGAAAACTTGTATCTATAAACGTTCATTTCCAGTGAGATAAACGGTAAGCAAATATCTTTTTTGATTTGTTCGTACCGCAAATGTAGAGGAAACTTTTTTAAGGTGGTAATTAATGGTAATTAGTTTGCGTTTGTTAACAAGTTTTTGTTTTTAATGTAAGCGTTAGTTATGAGTTAAACATGTCAGAATCTAAAAAGAAATGTAGACAATATAGCGTTGATTATTTGAAATTCGGCTTTATTCAGTCATTAATGGACAAACACCTCCCTATGTGACTTTTATGCAACAAAGTTTTAAGCAATGACTCCATGAAACCATCTAAGTTAGAACGTCATCTAAAAAAGTGTCACCCTAATAAAAGAAATAGAAACTTGACATACTTTCAAGCACTGAAAGAGCAATGTCAGAAGAGACCCACTGTGGACAGTATGTTCGCATCGACGTCACAAAGAGACAATGATGGTTTGCAAGCGTCCCCCATACAATATCTCATTACTAATAGCAAAATCAGGAAAGCCGCATACAATAAGAGAACAATTAATTTTGTCTAACATTGAAGAGGTTTTGAAGACTTCTTCACAAACCTGCGTACGATATACTCAAAAGAAATCCTTTGAGCAACAACACAATTCAAAGACGTTGAAAGCTACTTGTGTAATTATGTACAGACAACCCATTTTCCGATACAGTTGGATGAGTCAACTTTACCAGATAATGAGGCATTATTACTGGCATATGTACATTATGTTATGGACCAAGAAATTCGCAAAGAACTGCTCTTTGCTGGAACTTTAACATTTGACACTAAAGGTGAGACAATATTTAATGCTTTAAAAGTGTGTTTTGAGGAAAAAGGAATTCCTTTATCCAATATAATCTCAGCAGCAGTAGATGGAGCACCTGCTATGCTTGGGCGATATCGCAGATTTATGAGCTAATTAAAGCAAAATGTTCCTGGTGTGTTAGTAATTCACTGCGTTATTCATCGCTAACATTTAGTAGCGAAAAAAACTGAGCAACAGACTGCATCAATCGCTACAATATGTCATAAATGCTGTAAATAAAATTCGTGAAAATGCCTTAAATTCTAGATTATTTGCACAGTTGTGTGAAGAAAATGACGAACACTTTAATCGATTACTTCTTCACATCGAAGTACGCTGACTGTCGAACAGATCGTGCTTGACAATGTCTTTTATTCTTTTTGATACTGTTTTAGAGTTTTTAAATGAAAAAGATCCTGCTTTAAAAGAAATTTAATTACATTTAAGCCAGATATTGCTCATTTAACTACATTTGTTCTACAAAATTTAATGAGGTCATTTTGCAATTACAAGGGGATAATCTAAATTTAATAAAAACAAAGTCAGTTGCAGCCTTCCTTGCAAGAATCAATCTAATGAAGCAAAACATAGGCCGTCATGACTTCGCCCAATTTCTAAATTAGTTACAGACAAGCTACGAAGATGATGACATCTCAACTTATGTTCAGCATTTAAGTACCATCCACACAGACTTCAAAACCAGGTTTGAGAATATTTTATGTATGGAAATACCTCAGTGGATTATCAATCCGTTCGGGGAAATCGAGGAATGGAATGTCCAGCTACAAGAAGAGCTGGTTAGAATTAGCACCAATGAAGATCGTAAGGTGCAGTTCAGGAAAGGGTATCACCTTTTCTGGCTCCAGAAAGACATACCTACAATTTACCCTACTTTATGGAATATCGCTAGAAAAATTTTAATAGCTTTTCCATCCTCATACCTCGTGGAAAGAGGTTTTAGTGTGGTCACCAATCT
Organism: Uloborus plumipes; assembly: GCA_038373865.1. Lineage (NCBI taxonomy): Eukaryota > Metazoa > Arthropoda > Arachnida > Araneae > Uloboridae > Uloborus > Uloborus plumipes. The sequence continues at coordinate 195,997 of JAXGGA010000194.1, read as the reverse complement.
TCTCACGAAAACAAGAAACAGACATCACTGATTAGGGAGATTTAAGGCTATGTCGGACAGATCTGAAGCCTAACGTTAAAAATTTGCTGTCGCTGCACCAAGTTTACGCCTTCCATTAAAGTTATTCTTCTTCTCCCTTTTTTTACATTTTCTGTAAGAATATCCTCTGATTTGCGTTTTGTGCCATTATTATTGGTTAAAATCATAGGTAAATAAAAATGTCAAGTCTTTCTCTTTAGCTGCTCTCTTTAATTTTCTAGTCTGTAGTAAACCCAGTAAAACCGAGCAGTTTATGATTGTTTAAAAATTCAACATTAAAAGAGCCCTCTCTTTATTGGGTACATTTCTTATTCGTACCGCCGTTTTTCCGTATTATTTACTTTCATTTCGTTGTTTTAGAACGCTTAGAGTAAAATTTAACCATCTAGTTCACTGTTCTGGGAAGCTGGAGTTTAATTATTACAGTGCGTGGATAGTTTTGGAACGATCCCTAGCAAGGGGGTCCACGAGAAACTGTCGAAGTCGGCAAGGGGTCCACGAAGAAAAAAGTGTGGCAACCCCTGTTTTATATGTTTCTCTTTTATACCTTTCTATCGTTTATATGTTTTTTTAATCGGTCCCAGCAGAGTTCATTACATATTAACGTATACTTATACATTTTTTCATTTGTACGTTTTTTTCATGCAATTCCTTAAAAAACGTATAAATATTGCTTCACTTTTTCACACTACTACATTTTGCACAGAGCAAAAAATGTATAAAATAATGATAATAACGGTTCTGGGGAAGTGGTAAGCATGAAAGTTTCCTGGTCTAGCTGGAATTTTGTGGTGAATTGCCAAATTGATCTGTAGTCATTGTCTTGATACACCGCAAATTTTTTTATGTTGAACATTGTCAGCCTTTTAGCATTCCCGACCCCCTTTTCCCTGTGGCTTCATCCCCATCTTCTATCGATTATAAATGAAAAATGTGGGAAATTCTCGTTCACTTTTTCTTTGCAAAAATGTTGGGCTTTTTTGACTTTTCACGCTAAAATTATCACCTCAATATTTTTATTTAAATACAATAAGTAATTTAAAAACCATCTTAGTTCTTTTAACTCAAAATCTTAAATGCCCTTAGATAATAATTATCATCATGGAAGGTTGGTTGCATACATTCAAAGGTCTCAAGTGTTTTGCCTCCCCCCCCCCCCTTCCCCTACTCTTCATTACTTGAGACACTTGCATATTTTACTTAATTTCAGAAATAATTTTCAAGTTCCTGTCCGACTAGGGGTGACCCAAACTTAAATATATTAGAAGAGGGAAATTCTCACCCGAATAGTTCTGCTAAATGATAAAATATGAGCATGTATGCATACTAATGATAGGGGCTCGAGGCGTTTAAAAATTGTAATATTGTCTTCAAATTTGTCGACGGGCAAAAGTTACCTAGATTTTCGACATAAGTTGCTAAATGAGGTATTCTTCGGGAGGTAACAGTGACTTCATATACAGAGCATCCCTGCATGTGACTATAGACTACAAACAACTGAATTGGCGTCAAAAGACAGATGTATATTTTTGATTCAATAAGTCTTCCTTTTTTCTCAAGCAGAAAGGGAGCAAAGTCAAGAAATGAGTAGGTTTTTTTTTAATTATTATTCTGCGTAATTCTAAAGATAGGGCATTCACAACAAAAGGTAGGGCATTGCCCCATGATGCCACCCCCAGGCTATGACCTTGCAACAATCAAGTTGTATATTGTTCTATCCAAGAAATTGGATGGAAAACCTCAAATACTGATAAGGATGAAAGCGGAAGCTTTATTGAAAGTCCTACAACTGAGACTAAAGTGAGATCTTTGTCTTAACTCTCTAAGTGTAACAAAGACGCCCCGCTGGGAACTTTTACTTACAAAGTACAGGTATGAAAGTTTTATCAGTTTGTTGAGACAAAAAAGAGGGGGGGGGGGGATGGACAACTTTGAAATACTTTTTTTTTTTTTAATTTTTCTATATCAACAATTTTTCAATGCATTTGAATGAATTGTTGCTTTTAAATTCATATTTTCAAAAATAAGTTTATAAAGTTTTTGCTTCTTGGTACCTTTAGTTTTTTGTTATTAAATAGTATTTGCCAGCAAGTGATCAGATTAAGCAGCAGTTATGTCCAATCAACAATAATATCAATTTGTATAAGGAACTAGCATATAGAACTAATCCCTGCTCCAACCCCCAGTGGATTACTGTTTATCTTGTTAAAAAATGTTTATAGATTACTGCTACAGCATTTGAATGTTTACTGTCTCATTTACGTTTGACAATTCACATGTTGTTTGCAGAAAATCTTTTGAAAGAAGCTCCATATGATTAAAACTAGTTTACATGAATGGTTCAATACATACTGAAATGAAACAAATTGACTTAGGTGAGCTAGAAAACATAATGGATATCAAATACCTGAGCCAACTGAGAAAATAGTGTTAATTTGCAAATTATGATCATCGGAAAATGCAGTTGGGACAATATGGTTGAACTATGAATTTTCTCAAACTTCATTAGAATAATGAAATGAGCTCAAGTAAGGAATGCACAATTGGAATGCAATATTGTGATGGCTAAGCCAAATCTAACAAAAAAAAAGATAAGTTCTGAGCAAATGTTTGGAGTTTTTCAAACTCTAGAGTAAATTCTGAAATAGTTGTCTAATTAACCTTATAAGTATACATTTGTAAAATGCAGAAAAAATATAAACTTCTGTTAAAAGAGTTTTTATTTTAATAGTACTCGTCCCCTCTTAATCGGGTAACGGATAAACGAATACCCCACTTAAACAAATAAAATGTCCTGGAACCCATGCCATAGACGCAATGTTAAAGATCCCCGCCTAATCAAATAATATTTCTTGGAACTGACAGTATGTGAAAAATCATACAATTCATCTCTGATTTCTTCCTCACTCTCTTTTTTCTTTTATAATTGGTTAAAAGTATTTTGAAAATAATTCTTAAAATTTGTATCTTAAAGGTTCTTTTTGAAGTTTGGGTGCATTTTATGGATACTTCAGAAATTTTAAAATGTATCAAGCACTTTTACTGTAGTACATTATCTGCAGCATATAATTATCCTACATGGAATAAAGAAGACATTACAAATGCTTTCAAATTAGCCAAGCTTTGTGAACAAGTATGTATTTTAAAACAGCAAAAACGAATTCTTTTGTTCTCTATTAATATCTTAAAAATTATTTTCAGATGTAGTTAACTTTTAGAGCCATTCTTGTTTGTTGTAGTATTTATTAATACACTGACTTCCAACTGAAAATTAGTTTTTAATTTTGCAATACTTTTATTATTTTTATGCTTATGTGTTATTTTCTGTTTTTAAATTACATTTGTATAGTTGCTTTTTTAAAACAATAAGATTTTTTGAGCCATATGATTCTCTGGAGAAGTTATGAACAGTAAGCATCTTGGCGAATGCTATGCTCTAACTATTTTTAGTTCTGTGGTTCTTAAATACTGCCCTACAGGACAAGACTAATTAATGTCTTAGTTTCAAAATGCCTTTCAATTGTATAAATTACATAATTATAGTTTAAATTTCTAAAGTATGTATAAACGTTTTTAGATTTATCAAGATGAGAAAAACAAATCTTTTGCGGGAAATTTAGATGAATTAATTCATTCACTGAGGGTTGAGAATTATGAATCAATATGTTTGGAAGATTTGAGGTCATCTTCTACTTTTCTAATGCAGGTAATATTTTATTTTTTCATACCAAAAGTGAAAATCTTATTAATTACTTTTTCTTTTTGTGAACCTTTATATTGCTTTAATCTTTTATTTGCATATTTTTTAAATTCATAGATTTATGGTAAGATTTTTACTCTTAAAAGGGTACTAATAAGTTTTAAATCCCTCTTTTCCTTGTAAACTGAACCATTTTTGTTTGCAGTTCATTTATATACTTAAAATGAAATTATCTCCATTACTTTTAAATTGATTATTTTTAACATCAAATTGTGCTAACCTATAAAAAAATCAACAATTGCAAAAAAATGTGAATAGAAAGTAAAATTTTGAAGTAAACAAAGTCAGACATTATATTCAGTAACTTATTTCTGTGATGTGATGTTCAGAGGAAAATTTTGTTGCAGAATGAATTAAACTCAAAAATACTTCTAAATGCAAAAATATATTTCTCACCCTCTTTTTTTTTTTTTTTTTTTTCTCCAAAAATAAAAAGCCACGTTCAAATCGCAGATAAAATAGAAATTTACGAAAATGTTTAGGTTATGTAGAAGGAGGAGTGTGCATATCGCATACCGAGAATGACAGGAGTACATTTTTTTTAGTCTGTGGTAATTTAATGATAATCCTATTTAAAAAGAGACCCTTCGAAATGTCTGCATAAAAATACTTCTGTGGTGGCAATTTTTTTTTTTTTTTTTTTTTTTTTTTTAAGATTAATTTACACGACTACAATTTCTTTTAACTATTTATTGCTTCATAACCTCAATAAAAAAAAGGGGGGGTTCATTTTTCACTTCCATATTGCATTCGTTCATTAAGAAATTTTGCAAAATGTTCCTAAATTCTCCTTAAAATTTAGAAAAGGTCTACTGTGAGCCCTATTATTGTTTCATCAAAAGATTTGGACAAAAATTGTTGAGATAAAAGTTGATTGTAAGCCGTGAACTGGCAGAAAGGCTGCAGCTGCGAAATGTTCAGCTTTGCACACGAAAATACTTCCATAAATTATCATATTTGAAGAAAAAATTATGAATTGTATCAATAAATTGCACTAATAAGTTCAAATATTATTTTGTTTCCCATTTTGTCATGACATAGAAATAAAAGTGATATACTTGAAATATTTAAAATTTAATTCTGGAAATACTGGAATTTTTGATTGTGCCTGATCAATAGACACCCTGTATTGTATAAGCCATGACAAATCAGAATACAATAGTCTTGGAGAATCAAAACAATAAGCTGGTGAAGAAGTACATAGAATTAATTTGATATCCAAGCAGAATAGCATTTGTTTTGATAAAAAATGAGGAAGTACTTCTTAGAAAACACATAAAATGTTAAGCAGTAATTCACTGCTCCTAAGCCAAGGCTGAAGACCTATTCACATAACGACTGATCCGGCTGAACAAAATGGTTTTTCGGCCGTGACGGAAGGAGGTGGAAAATTTCGAGCATTTGTACTAGCTCCGTCCGTGACGGTATTCCCCCACTAATTAGTGCGTACCTGGCGAGAGCCAATGAAGTCGCTACCGAACAACCAGTCCGTTTTCGGCCCCTACGACATCCAGCATTCTCGAACGGCAACGGAAGCGATTTTTCGACGTGCTGTCATGGCAACGAGATTTGATTTCGAAAACCAGTTTCGCAGCGAAAAATTCGGTTTGGACGGGCGGATCGGTCATTATGTGAATAGGCCTTAAGGCTTCCAGACTGATGAGTCCACAATAAGGACTAAACTGCAGTCTCTGGATGGATTAACTGAGTTGGCGGTGTATTACACATAAAATGTTGCTTTGTGTTATATATTTTTTTTAACTAATTTGTTGCTTAAATATTAACTTTGAACTAAATGCTACTTTTTAGCCACATTTAATTACTCTAATTCATGCTAATTTTTTCAGGCTTTGTTTGAAAACCCTTATATTGAAAATGAAACTTTGGAAAATATTTTTCATGAACTGAAAAATGAGGGTGAAATTTCTGGTGATATTTTTGTAAGTTTCTGACATTGTCATGTTTAATAAAAATGGGCATATAAAATGAATAACAAAAATTGTATGTGGGTGATTATGAAATGTAAAGTTTACTTATACAAGCGCAAAACCAAGATAACTTTGGCATATCCAAGGCCCACTTTTCAAATGTTAATTTTCATCAATTCTGAAACTTTACAACAAACATTAGGGAAACACCAGAACCTTTTTTCCCTCTAGAGGCCGCATTTAAATTATGCTGTAACAAAAGAGGCCGCATATGTCGATTAACTTGTTAACCTTTAGGAACCGGGCGGTACACATGTTGTACCATAAGTCTTTTTTCTTTAGAGGACGGGGTTAAAATTTTCACTCAAACCCTTTACAGGGTTGCCACAGGATGCTTAAATGCTACTTTTTGCTACTTTTTTGGACACAAGGCGACTTTAGCTACTTTTTTATGCAAAAACAGGCCAAAAAGCTACTTTTTTTCACTGAATCTGCTTTTTTGGAGACTTTTTCCCCCTGATGTATGTTTTCTTTTGAAACACCTGGAGATTTTCTTTCACCCATGATTTTAAATAATTTTCATTCCAAGAATAAAACCTTTCCTAAATAGACATTATGGGCTGCAATTCCAAATTGATAAGGAACTTTTAAATTTAGCTTATGGTGCATGCAAATCATACCAGTTCTACCCATGGGCGCCCATATGCGAAATTTTAAGGGGGTGGGCTCAAATATTTTAGTATATTATTATTATTTATAGTTGAAAAATATTCATATATATATATACAGGGTGTCCACTCCAATCGTGGACCAATAGCTAATTTCTAAACCGTTAGAGATAAATATATAGTTAATTTAGGAAAAAATCTCCAAATTACGAAAGGAATTTTGGGTCTATTCAATGTTTTTCAAAAAATCAAATTTTGAAAGAGTTACGAAATTTAAATTTTTATACAGCCCCCCAATCCTATCAATCATGTTTAGTTAAACATTCTTGACACTGTAACGTTTAAAACTAAAAAAAAATCACTGCTCTACGACAAAAATTGACCGAGTTATGACGTTTTGAAAAATCAAGATTTTGAAGGATTTCGCATACGGTCCCTTAAGCGATCTCTCGATGACGTCATGAAACAATGCAAAATCTTGATTTTTCAAAACGCCATAACTCGGTCAATTTTTGTGGTAGAAGAGTGATTTTTTTTTAGTTTTAAACGTTACAGTGTCAAGAATGTTTTACTAAATATGATTGATAGGACTGGGGGGCTGTATAAAAATTTAAATTTCGTAACTCTTTCAAAATTTGATTTTTTGAAAAACATTGAATAGACCCAAAATTCCTTTCGTAATTTGGAGATTTTTTCCTAAATGAACTATATGCGTATCTCTAACGGTTTAGAATTTAGCTATTGGTCCACGATTGGAGTGGACACCCTGTATATATATGTATATATATATGTGTGTGTGTGTGTGTGTATATATGTGTGCGTTTGTTTGCTTTACTAAGAATATGAAAGTATTAGACTCGTTAAGATATAAATATTCGTCATTTACTCTGACGTAATTGTTTTTGAGATTACTAAACACATTTTGACTGCTTACAGATAAAGCATGTATGCGTCACAAGGCCGTATCCAGAAAAAAAAAATCCGGGAGAGAAAATTTCGCACATTGACCAAACACACATTTTTGTGTGTTATGAGTCTTTTTCTAACTGATTCCCCCTGCCCCTCGCTGTTTCTTGTGTGATTTTTAATTTCATTTTTGTTGTTAATTATTTGGACTGACCTTTATTAGGGTAGCGGTAGGGGTATCAAAAGAGAGATGCAATGAACTCTTTTAAGTGGGGTAAAACATTCGTAATTTTTAGGGGTCCGGGGGTTTCTTCCCGGGGAATTTTTTTTCTTTTTTTAATTCTGCATATTGAGGCCTTGTATGGGGCAATTGAGACTTCAAAATATGTTGGAAAATGGGCAAGCAAAAAAATTTAAATGTTCTACATTCTTTTGCAAATTAAGATCAATCAGAATAGTTTTTTTTTGCTGTTTAACAAACAATTGACAGTAATCGACAGAGAGGAAGAACAAGGAGGATAAAAGATAAACACATCATCACTTGCGTACATCGATTTTCAGTATGTTACATAGTAGTTTTTGATCAGTTTCCCAACTCCACGAGAGAAACAGCACTTTATATTATAAAATGACTAATAGTGTAAAACGCATAAAATCCTTTGAAAGAAATAGTATGGAGATTTACAAAATTATTAACGAAAGAGTAATATTCCGGCCATTCAGTTAATTCATAGTTTATTTATTTGATAAGAAATATAATTAAAGTACTTTTTAAGGAGTTTAAAAAGGTATTTGATGATTTTCAAAGACTCTAAAACAGGCCCGTCGCCCCCCCCCCCCCCCCGAAACCCAAAATGTTTAGTAATGTAAAACAGAAAAAAAAGGGTTTTTTTTTCCAAATTCCAAAAAATGCCGAGTTGTCTTGCCATCCTTGGATCAGCCCACTCTGTATCTTAACAGCTAGTCCACAAACATGGGGGAGTTTCCCATGCAAATGCGATGTCGGTCGACCAACGAATCTGCCTTTGTTTTTTTATGGAAGAATGTTGGAAGAGATACAATGTTATTGTTCTGAAAGCGATTTTAGTGCAGATTAGAGTTGTAAAAATTTGGCACTTTTAATAACTTATTCATTAATGAAGAAAAAATGTTTTCTAAATAAATTGCACTAAAAGCAAAAAAAGAACTACGCCCCCCCCCCCCCTATGGGCGCCCATGGTTCTACCTTACAGACCAGAAGAAAGAGAAGGAAGAGCAATTGTGAGATTAGAAAAAGAAACTGAAGAAAAGTTGAAACAAAGAAAAATAGAAAAAGAAAAGCTGTCAAGTTTGAAGGGATCTGTTAAAAAGTTAGAAGAAAAAGTCAAACTAGTAAATAGAGAGAGAAAGAAAACTCAAAAATCAGCTGATGTACTTTTTAAACAGGTAAACCTGAGGCTAAAATCAGCTATTGAAGCAAAAGATATTGAAAGTATTAGAATAGCTCAGCAATATACAGTTGAGGAATAGTGAAAGAGAAAATAAATTAAATTGCTTAGTGAACAAAAGGAAAACTACTTTGATAGAATCATTTTTCTGTAAAAAACATAGATTTTTGGAGTAATTTTTCTGTATATGAGTATATTATTATTTGTTCTTTTGAATGGGGGGGGGGGGCAGCAGTCTTGTAAAGTAAGTAACCTCGATTGTACTCTTTTGTTGTTTTTTTCCTCATCTGTACGTTTTATCTAATGCATTAGTTCAAAATATGTCTATTTTCTGAACTTGTTTTAAAGCATTACTCATGATTCAGTTTAGCTTGTCACATGTTTCGATTCAGTGTCTTTGCACCTTTTTTTTTTTTTTCATGGCTACTTTTTATGCAACTTCTTTTTATTTTAAAAGCAACTTTTTTGCAACTTTTTTAGCGTTTTTAGGCGACTTTTGCTACTTTTTTGTGACATTTTTCCTGTGGCAACCCTGCTTTATAACCGGGGAATTTTTTCAAGGTTTCATACGTCTGGTACAACAGTTATACCTTCTCTTTTCAATGGAAAAGAAATCTGTGGTTCAACTGTCGTACTACCTGGGTCGAAAGAACAATTTCTATATGAACAGCCCAGATCCAAAAGGTTCATTCAACCTTTAGATAATTATTGTAGTTTTCCAGTAGTTCTATCAACTTTTTTCACTATCTATATATATAAAGATGACGGTGTTCGTTTGTCTGTATGTTTGTAACCGCTGGCCAGAAGCCCCCGCAGCACCCACAGACCTGAAACTTGGCTCAAAAATTCGAACGTACCCCGCCCTCGTGCACCTCGAAGCCCAAATTTTTAATTTCGAATTAGTTATTTTTAAATTAATTAATTAGTCTCATTTTTGGTGTATCCGCCATAATTGAGGGGGGAAAACCTCGCCCCACCCCAAAACATTATATATCGTTGGAAAGGGTTTTTTTTTCTGAAAAAGAAAAGTTTTAGCACGTTTCTGTCCGTTAATTAGGACAGGAGATATTAATTAATCAAATTTAGTCAATTTTCAAGGCCTAACTCTACGCAGAACTGAAACACTAGAGCCATTTTCCTGATCAGCTGCTCTTTTGTCCCTGAAGTTACTTTGTGGTTTAAATTTGCGTATAGATTTAAGCCTTGAAAATTTATTCAATTTGATTAATTAATATCTCCTGTTACTTACTTAACTTTCTGTCTCTTATATTTATTTGGCGAATTGATTTAAACTTTAACATGACTTTAAGTGGAATTTAAAAGGTTGTGGAGCGCATTTGAACTAAAGGATATAATAATTTTTCTTCAGAGGAGGTTCCCGGCCAGTGAAATCTTGATTATTTGAGGGTCACTGTTAGATTGTAATCACTTCAAAGAGATGGTACGAAAGACATTATATTTCTTTCCTTTTAATGTTCACATTAAAATCATGGAAGAATGGCTGTGGCTGATCTACCTGATACAATCGGTTCCCTATGTTAATAAATTTAGATTTGGCGACCAATTTTACATTGAAATTACGGTTAAATCGGTGAATTATCACGGGACGCGGGAGCGTCCCGCCCCGCCAAGAAAACCAAATACAAGCCGCCAAGAAATTTCCGTCGCCAATAAAAATGTAAAAGAGCGACTAGGACTGTTTACGCGAGTAACCAAACCGGGGTTTTCACCCCTCTGTATCTCAGCCCCATAAAGATCCTTAGAGTTCATTTTTGGTATACTCAATCTCCAGCGGCCCCTGACGGCACATACTAAAGCAAAACATCCAGGACCCTCAGGGGGAGGGGTGATATATGTTATAAAATCGCTATTTTTCGCACTTTTTAAAAATTGTTTGACAGGGGTCCAGACTAAACGGTAACTCGGATTGAGCTCTGCTTTTGCACCCACATTTATTTTGTCCCAAAGCTCGGCATAGGGGGTTTTTCGACCCCCCCACCCCCTCCCCCTCGCTTTTATTTTCCGTATCTTTTCTCCCCGGGGGTCTTTAGTGTTGATTTTTGGTATGAATATTCTCGATGAGACATTGAGGACATTTTCCCAAAATTTACCCCCCGGGGTCATCGCACCCCGGAGTTATTAATGCTTAAAATTGGTCCGATTTCTATCTACCAGCTCTGTTCAACATCTGAGCGTTTATGTTTTCATTGTTGGGCCACGAGGAAAGAAAACTCAATGATTTATAATTTTATCTGTTGCCAGTTTCTATTTGTTAACAAATAAAATATTTGTAATTGATTTTATTGCATAGGGCTTTTAACCTTCCGGAAAGCGCGCGACATACCGATACACGAGAGCGCGCGCTGGGTCAGAGTGACCCATATTACATTTTAAGAGCATTTTAACAATATTTAATGAATAATTCAGTAGTAAATCATGATTTTGACAAATATTAATCAAGGATCTCAAAAGTATATCCAAGTTCAAGGGGTCGACTTTGAATGCAGCTACAGTGGACCTGATCCATTTCTTTCAAATAGAAGTAGAGCAGCGAGTGTTTATCCTTGCGCCTGGGTCGAAAAGACCCAGCGCGAACGCTCGAATGTTAAATGGGATCTTCAATTTAGTTCATTTTAATATGAGATCGGCAGTAAGGGTTGGGGTTTTTTTTTTTTAACTTTTAATTTAATCGTAGTATTGTTAGCAACTAGCTTTGTTTTGCGTCGGTTCGGGTGGTACATTGTGATTGATTTCAAATTTATCCCAGACTGAAGAAGATCCTTGAACTTTTGCACCAAATGCATGCCGCCAAGAAAACCACAGATGTCGGACCGCCAAGAAAAATGTTGAAGGGAAAAAAACACATGCAAAGTAAATTTTGAAGAGAAAAAAAAACAGGCAAAGAAATAATATTAATGCAAAAACATGTGATATCTCCCCAAAAACAACAGTGTTGTAAAAAAATCCCCCGCCAAGAAAACCTTAAATACTCAGCCTTAAAAAGTTATGATATCGAGTTTTCCCGCCAAGTTTGTGCCAAACTACAACTAACCTGTATGTATAGTTCTTTTAAATTGTTTTCAGTCCTGCCAGGCGGGAAGTTTTTACTCATTAAGCAACCACCTCACAAGACAAAGCTTCCCGCCTGGCAAAACTGAAAACAATTTAAAAGAACTATACATACAGGTTAGTTGTAGTTTGGCACAAACTTGGCGGGAAAACTCGATATCATAACTTTTTAAGGCTGAGTATTTAAGGTTTTCTTGGCGGGGGATTTTTTTACAACACTGTTGTTTTTGGGGAGATATTAAATTTCAAGGGCAATATTGCTGTGGTCATTGAGAGTTTTCGAAAATCTTGGCTCTACAGTTGTGTCAAAAGTTCCATTGAAACGTAAAAATTTCGCTAAAAATAAATAAGTTCGTCACACACACACGAAAAGAAGAAAAAAGTCTTTAAAACTAAAATAATATTCGCATTGAACACTACAAACTGAAATGGCATTAAAAGTGTCATCAATATATTTTAAAAGGTCGTGGTGCACATTTGAATTAAAGAATATAATAATTTTACTTAAGAGGGTGGAGTGAATTTAAATTTATTCAGTTGACTTTCTTTACATTTTTTGCACGGGCATCGCCGTGCGGGTACTGCTAGTACATATATAAAAGAAGAAAACATTAGATTTATTAATTATAATTTAACTATAGAAAGAGTTTTTGATTTTTCACAAGGGTAATATATGTTACAAAATTAATTAAGATATAGTTTTTAATAACAACTGCAAGTTCAAATACCACTTAATACAAAAATAAGAAATTATAAATATTAAGTAAAAATAGACAACGTTTAAAAAGTACAAATATGTACAATCAAAAAGAGTTTAAAACTCAGCAAACAGCTGTTTCACGGCTATAAACTGCAAGCCCCATCATCAGTGCATAAAAAGAAAAAGAAAAAGGTTCACATGCTAAAGACTGACAAGTGAACAAGGTAATGGAAGACGAACCGGAATAAATAAGACACCAAGAAGTGGGACCCGGAAGCTACTACGTCAGAGGAACAACAGTGACATCTATGCGCGGGGGAAATTTATTGGACAGAAAGTCATATTGAAAGAAAAATTTCCAAATACCAGGGAAAGGAGGTGTGCCTGACAAATCATAAACTACTGAATTCGAATTTTTCCAGATATAACAAGATTCCCCAAAAATATAAATCAAAAACAGAAGAACTCCCATGTATAATTTTAGCGGAAGAAAAGTCAAAATTATGATTACAAAAACCAACAGTATTGAGCAATAGAGGAGGGAGCAAAGGAGGTGTCTTATTTATTCCGGTTCGTCTTCCATTCCCTTGTTCACTTGTCAGTCTTTGGCATGTGAACCTGTCTTTTTATTTTTATGCACTGATGATGTGGCAATGCAGTTTATAGCCCTGAAACAGCTGTTTGCTGAGTAGCTGTTTGCTGAGTTTTAAACTCTTTTTAATTGTATATATTTGTACTTTTTAACCATTTTCTATTTTTACTCATTTCACATAGTACATAGTTTTCGTCGGCTGTTTTACAAGTAGACATATTTTTTAATGTTTCATTTTAGCATTAAAAAATTCTGATTTTTTTTCAACACTTTTTTAATTAGTTATACAAAAACCAACATGTTATTGCTATATGTCAGTGTTTTGGATTTTAAAATTATTAACTTGTAAAAAGACCAGCATATTGCACTGATGCGTCGTAACTTTAAAATCCAACTGTAAAAAGTAGTGTTTTTTTTTTTTTTTTTTTGCTTTCGACTAAGTAATTGAATATTTGAACCAAACTTCTTGGATATTGAAAACCTTGTTTTCTAGTTCCTTAGGAACTTATGGTATATTTACTAAACATGCTTCAAGTACCAGTTGCATAGCAAGAGTGTGCAATAGGTCTTGTCAAAATCTGAAAATCCCTCAGAATACTCTTAATTTATGCCGAAAGCTAATGCTAGTTCAACACAGACAATGTCTTATTTTACACGTAATTCAAACTACTTTCTATGTAACAATTTTAAAATTGATTTTTAAGTGTTTACAAACTGTATAATTAATATGAGAGCTAATTGTTATTAAGGCCGCACAAGAAACTCATGGAGGCTGCGCTGCATTCGCCCTCGTTGCAGCAAGTTCCGACAATTTTGGGAATCTGGGATACACCTTTCTTTCAATACCGTTCTTTTTCAACCTAAATGTAAAAAGAAAGCTGTTAAGAGAAATAATAAAACACTAACATTTTTGACTTGGTCCTTGCAATTTACCATTATTTTACTAAAATTATGTATTTGACAGTGAAGTTATAAAAGAAATTAATGCTTTTTATTGCAGTAAGTTTTTATAATTGTAGCTAATGTGTGTGATTAGCATTTCAACAAAGTTTTTTTTTCTTTTAAATTCTGTCATTTAATAGTGTTGCCAGTTCTGTCCTTTAGAAGTTATCCACTTGCGACATAAATATTTAAAATAGTTATTTATGCCAAACAAAAAATATTTTTTCAGATTTGCACTATCAACTTTGTAATCAATTCAATATATAAAAAATAGCTAAATATTTTTGGTACTTTATTATATTTTTTAATTTTTATTTTCAAATAAAAAAACCTGGCCCTTTGCTTTTTTTTAACTATAATTTGATTTTCATCTCATATAGCACCACCCAATTTGTTTCTTTCCCTTTATCATATTCATTAGTTTAAATTAAAGTTCAGTTATATTTTTGAGTCTTTAGGTTAAAATACAATTGTTCCTTTGTGAGTCTTTTTAAAATATCATTTTTTTCCCCATTTTTTATTTCCATTGACCTCAGACGTGGAATAATGTAAAAATAACAATCTTCAAAAAAAATTGTTTTGAAATTGCACATGATAAGTAATCTCCATATCAATAAAAAATAATATTGTTTTATCAAATTTTAAAAGGATGACGTTTGCAGTGAATGGAAGAAATAAAAGTTGAAAATGATAGAAATGCTATTTTCATTTTAACATATTATTTTTTCTTTCAGAATCTTTGTGATCTTGCTGAGCTAGATACTACTTGCATTGAGCTAATTGAGGCAACAAAACCCATTAAGTTGAAAAATTCTGATAGATCCATATATTTTGAAATTAAATCTGAAATGCTGTTAAATTTCTTGTGTAATCGCTCTTGTGAACAGACTACTGAGCAACAGTATGTATTATGTTTTACTACTTGTAGTTTATAAATGAATAGTTAATATGATTGTTTAGTTATAAAATATTATTACATGAATTAGGAATATTTAAAATGACTGAAATTTGGAATAAATGAAGCACTTTTTAAAAGACATAGCTTTAGGCAAAAGATGCTAATACAAGTTTTTCATAACTACTCAGTTCTAAGGATAGGCTAAATGGAGAATGAACTACATAAAAATGTATTTATCATTACTTTTGAAAAATAATTTCAAAACTTTCTTTGTTCTTGTGGCTATTATATATTGTGACATTTACAAAGTGCTTTTTTGTTAACTTTTCCCAAAAACTTGTAAAATGCAGATATTTGTTAATGTGTTATCTTCACAGATGTCATTTTCCGATCGCAACGCCACTACTTCGCATTTTATAGTTCTACCGAGCTACTCTTACTTGGAGACATATTCAAATTTTACACGGTTTGACTTATTTTTTGAGAAAGTTATTACTTTTTGTGATTTTTCCTTAATTTACGGTAACCAGTGTATATCCTTAACTAATATGATTTTTATTTATTTATTTAATTGCTAGTGATTTCGTGAATCGCCAAAAAGAACTAGCTCTATTGGGTTAGCGAATCACTCACTCAACTGAATTTGTTTGCCCACTCTACACTTATCTAAGTCAAAAAGGGACTATAGACCTTTCAGTGAACATTCTAGAGGTCTAATTAATCCTGAGATAAGGAAAAGTTGCGAACATTCAAAGTTGAATTCATTTAAAAGCTGTTTATTTAAAAACCAAATGCTTGAAAATCTTGATAGGAAAAAAAATCGTACGAAAACCTAGAAAAAAAAAAGGCGAACATAACTCACTTAAATGTCTTTTTTTTTTTTAAATTATTTAAAAAAATAACCAACGGCAAGAAACATGAAAAGCATGAACATATAAAATTTACACTTTTAATTGAGTCCAAAATATTGGGTTGTTTATGATGAACAAAAACAAGACAGCATTGTACTTTCTCTTAAGAAAATGTTTAATACAACCTGTAAGGGGCAATCAATAGGGGCAAACAAGATTGTTTAACAATCATGACACAGGAATTGGCACTGAAAATAAGTATCTATAAAAGTGACCTCTATTAGAAATTTGAAAAAAAAAAAAAAACAGAAGCGTTTGCCTCTGCCATTTCCATTTGTCCGATACTTGAAGATCCATAGATAACCCAGGCATATTGTTATGTTTTTGGAGACCTGAAAGAAGACATTTGTGGCCATTGGTTATGCTTTGGATGAAGAGGGATACACCCGAGTAAAATCAGGGTTCCATTCGCAACTGCTAACATTTTTTAGTGAATGCATTGCATGTCTTGTGTAAAAGAGGGGGTAAATATATGAATGCTTAAGGTTGTTACTTTTATAGTAAACTTATTGAAATAGTAAGGTGCTTATTCACTTTTTTCTTGTCAGTCTCATTTTTCAATTGACTACCCGCCCCTTCTAGTAGTGTAAAAGTGCCAAACAAAGATTATTCAAAATAAGTTGCAATAAAGTTTTTTACAATTTTCATAGGTACTTATAATTTATTAACTTTATTATTACAGTTGAGTCTTGACAACTCGAAGTCCCAAGGTAGTGGCTTAAGGCTTTGAGTTATTGGTAGTTCAAGATAGGAAGTTCCCACAACCCCGAAAGCAGAATACTGCTAAATCGGCGACGTACGTCGCAGAACAGACATCGGGGCTGCAGAACAATTGTATTCAAAACTAAGCAACCAAAAAAAAAAAAAAAAAACGTTATAGTTCGAAAGCACGCAAAAAAAAAAAAAAACGGTTATCGTTCGAAAGCAAAAAAAAAACTTTCGCTCGTAGCCCAAGTCTCGCAGAGCAGCAGGCAATAATGTCGCCGCCGTAATGGCAGACTACCGACATTATTGCCTGCTTATCGACTTAGCGTGCTATCGACTTATATGGCAGTGCCATATAGACCACAGCAAGACGTGCGGACGACTTGACTTGAGCTTCTGAGGATCTTCCTGTTTTTTCGCAGAACTTCAGTGATGACTCTTGCGCAGGCTTCATTTGAAGTTCTGCAGTGCTTCTTATTTGGGCAACAGAACTTTAGCTACAAAACTTGCAGTACACATTCGTTATTCAAATGTTTCCAACGATTATTTTTTTCCGCATGAAAATCGCGGGAATGCAAACTTAGTCTGAAATTCTGCGAGCCTTCACATTTTGGCCTCAGATCTTAAGTGACAAAGATTGCGGTAGGTACACAAATCAGTTCTTCAAATTATGTTTGAAACAATTTTTTCGCAAGAGAGTCGCAGGGGCGCAGATTTTCAATTGAAGTTTTGCAGGTCTTCACATTTTATCCGCAGAACTTCAGTGACGACACTTTGTTTTTCTATTAGATATTCAGTTATGTTTAAAACCATGTTTCCTCATGAGGGAATCGCGGGGACTCAAGCTTCGCTTGAAATTCTTCGGGCTTTCACATTTTGGCCGCAGAACTCAGTGACGAAGCGTGTAGTACAAATAGTTTTTCAAATTATGTTTAAAACAATTAATTCTTCCGCGTTAAAGAGTCGCGGGGAGTGGGATTCGTTTGAAGTTCTGCTGGGGGCCTACACATTTTATCCACAGAACTTCAGTGACGAAACTTGCAGTACAAACTATAGTTATTCAAATTATGTTTTAAACAATTAATTCTTCCGTGTTAAAGAATCGCGGGAAAACGGGCTTCGTTTGAAATTCTGCGGGCCTACACATTTTATCCGCAGAACTTCAGTGACGAAACTTGCGGTACAAATTAGGTACAACAACGAAAATGGTACAAACCATGTCCGAGACTTTAGAATTTTTTGAAATCAATATTAAAAACTCCCACCCATTAAGTGTATTTTTTATTGGTTCTCCATTCAATTTTGTGCCATCAAGTTTCAATTGATTAGGAATAATCCATTTAGAAAGGACACAACAAAAATTATCTTTGTCAGAAGAAGGAGAAAATGACGTGTCCCAGCTTCAAATTGCTAGAATTTTCAATGTGATTTAAAATTAAACTGAAATGTAACAACAAAATAAATGACACTGCAGTGCACAAAAGATGCTTCTAACACCATTTCTGCAGTTTATTACGCAAATGAAAAAAAAATTCCCCCAAAAACACTATTCTATGTTTTTCATGTTTCGAATTGTCCACTCTGTTACAAGCCTTTTGGAAATAAAATAAACAATTGCATTCAATCTGATATATTTTTTAAAAAATATAGATAGTATAACTGCCGTGATTAGCTTGCTACATTGAATTATGTACTCAACAACCAGGGTGAGCCTCATTCTTTTCTTATGGTAGTTAATTTGAACTGTTGGATGTCCACTCTGTTACAGTCGATTTCATGATGTATATATTATGTTATGTATATATTATATGTAAAAATGAGAAAACACTTTTTGGTAACATTTTGACGGTAAATATTTTATGTATAAATCTATCTCGCAGAACAATTTTGGGCAAACAATTTTGCGTCGCAGAACATCACTAAGTATTCTGCTTGGGGGCCCACAACTATCTCAAGAGTTGGGACCCCATGAAAACTTTGAGATTAATGAATTCAACTTATGAGGATTCGAGCTATCAAGAATCCACTGTGTACTGTTTTGTCAAGATTTGTTACCAAGATTATTTTGAAAACTTTTTACCAATAACATTAATTACATCCTTTGCATAGCTATTGATTTATTATTACAGTAACCCCTCGTTATATCGCCCTTGTCGGGGGACAAGAAAAAAGCGCGATATAACCAAGGTCATTAAAAATAGTTTTCTATCCAGCATGCATGTAAATTATACGTGCACATACATTAAAATTCATTTATTCGAACATTAGCTTTTTTTTCAGTCAAAAGTAACAAAAAAATATAACTTTTACAGATTACTACTACACATTACTAACAGATGCTTTTCACTCATTGTATCAATACAAAAGAAAGTGTTCAGTAGTTTCCAAACTCTCTCTGCAGTATGCAAGTTTGGGTGACAGGAATTTGCTGCTTCTTTTCAGCAAATTCAGAGGAATAGAAGAACCTTCATTTTGTTCATTGATGACAAAATAAATGAGAAAGAGACATTTTCTGAGCACCTTACATATTTTCTCAAAAATGGTTTCGAACTAAAAGGGTTTTTTTAGGGGAGGGGGGGGAGACGAAAGAAAAGAGTGATATATCCGAATGAACGATATAACGATGGGCTACTGTATTAGTTTTTAAAACAAAAGAAAATTTTCCCAATTAATCAAATGACCCATTTTATCGCATGATATTTCTTGGATCTTGCGGTATTCGTTTAAGCGGGGCCGACAGTACAAATTTTTTTATTCGAATCTGAAAGCATTGAAACATTGACACTCAACATTAATTTTTTTGAAAAATCAAAAATTTCGAAATGCGCAAACTTGGCGATGAATAATGAAATATTTCTTTGGGGTGCAACCAAGGTGTGAAGAAGAAGTTCCTGAACTTTAATTTGTTTCTTTTTAATCTTCTGATTCCTTGTCTGAACTCTGAATAATCTGTTTTGTTAACATTTTCAATTTCAATATTTGCTGTTTTTAGTTTTAAGTACTCATCACCCCTTTCTAGGGCGATCACAACCAGGTTGTGAATCACTATTCTTGTATATTAGTCTCATAGCAGTTTACTTTATGTTACAAGCACAATTATTTACTGTATTTTGCAAAAGAGAATAAGTAATCAAAATTTTCTTATTTGTTCATTTTTTTAAAAGATCCTTGCTTTGAAAACTATATATTTGCCATCCTTAGGATTGAAAGTCGTCTCTTTGAAGCTTTTGAAAGTCTTTGTCAAAATGAAGAAAACATGGTAATATTAATTTTTTGTATTTTGTTTTTGTAAGTTTTAATGAATAACTGAAAGAATGTGTGAAATGTTTGTTTAATTTAGTTCCAAATTGAATTTGAAAAATAAAATTTGTTTACTATGTTTTCAAGAAAAAACTTTCTAGTCCTTCATCTCAAAGGAAAAATAATTTTTATTTTCTTTGTTTAATAATTAGGCTTTTTCTCATTTGAAAAAAAAAAAAAAAACAACAGTTTTTTTTTTTTTTTTTTTTTTTTTTTTTTTTTTTGTGCGTGTGTGACTATACTGTTTTTGCTAGTATTATTTTTATGAAGGTGATATCCATAAATGTGACTAAAGTGGACTTGTATTTATTTGAATTGGAGCTTGGAGGAACTTTGTGACCGCAGCAAATTTAAAGTGCACCAGTTATCATCTGGTTACGAGCCAACTAGATTGGCTGGCATCAAACTTGCGACCTTCTCGTTACAAATTCAATACCTTAGCAATCAGACCATCATGTCCAGTCACATTAGTACATACAGAATATAAAGGATGGGCATCTGACTGACTGATTGAGCAACATGAAAAGGTTTAGGTATTAATATCACAACAGCATATATTTAAAAACAATTTGTTTATTACAAGTTCTCATTGATTTAACTAAAAAGTAAATCCTGTTTTGGTTAAAAAAACTCGTTTTTTAATGACATGAGCTTTTTAAATTGTATAAAAATTGAATTTTTTTGAATTTTTTAACACAAAAAAGATGCCACTTTATGTTTGTTTGATTTTTACTAAAAATATAGTAGACTGAAGGAAGTTTTTGCGTTCCTTTAAAACATTGATTGGAACTCTGCTTAGTTGAATTTTTAACAGATAGATTTGACTTTTCTTCGTGTAAGTAAGTTTTATTTAAACCAATGTGGGGAGGGTAAATAGGTATCTTATAATGGTCAAAAAATAGCCGTAGGGTGTGCATCCATTTATTGAAACCTAAGCTTTCAGATAATTTCTCAGTGGTCTGTAAAGCTTTAACTCATACTTTTTCCTATTATTTTTCATCCAAACTAAAAATTTAATTTTTTGACACTTAGGTCTGTAAAAACCTTTGAAAAATTTGTGATAGCTAGCGATTTTTTTCAATTCCCTTCAGATAAAAAGATATTTTTGATTAAGTTGACATTCTAAACATTTATTTAATGAAACGCTGTAGTTATGATTACTTTTATAAATAAAAAAAGTAACATTTTAAAAATTAACATAGACTTAGAAAAAGGATGATGAAAACAATACTTTCATCTTTGATGCTATTAGCTGCATGCTTTACTAAATTCTAACCTGGGTTAGAATTATTAGGGTCTCTCATACCTGGCAAACTTTACAAATGCTCCTCCCCCCCCCCCCCCTCTTTTTCAGCAAAACATCTGCTAAGTTCAATTCCTAGGTAGACTTTCATTGAAAAGTTTTACTAAATCATGCTATATAGCAGCACCTACAGGGCTGCTCGTAATATCTGTTGCCCCAAAACAGATGGGAGTTCTTTTATCATTTGTGCCTTGTTCTCTGCTAATGTTTAATTATGACACTTGCTACTATATGCTTCAATTCATTATTTGTATAATATGTGATGTTTTTAATTTATGAAATTTATTTTTATTAGATGACCTTGTTACACATTCTCATGAGCGAGAATTCAGATACATCTCAAAGAATACAAGAGTATTGTATTAACTGGGTGCTCTTAAAAATATTAAATGATGAAACTTGTTTTCTTGCTGAATTTCTGTGGAAACAGTCACCCACTTCACTACGCAAAATTTCAAAAAATAGTACACATTTCTTTAGTTTCTATTCAAATTTTTTGACTAGAAAAATTTCTTCTATGAAGGATGAATTTGAAGATCTGCAAAGCAGCATATCATCATTTAGTAATGATAGGTATGTTTTGTTTAATTTTTTTAGTAATAATGTGTTCTTAAAATGACATTTACATACTCTTTGTTTTAAAACTTGTTTGGTGAAAAAAAAGAATTTTGTATATTTTTACTAAATTTTCTGTTTATGATTTATTTATAATGTATTCATATTTATAGGCTGCAAAACTCTTCCTGTAAAATTTCCTTTGAAGAAATTTTGAAGCATTTTCATTGTCTATTGTGTGAGGATGATGAGATTGGCGAATCCACCAAACTATTACTTTTAGACTTAGTAAATAACTCTTCTGATAGAATTTGGAAAGAAATATTTTCTCGTATCTGTTAATTTTGTGTGTTACAAAAAATAAATTTAAAATTCAATTGTTCCACTAAAGTATATGTTAATTCCAATATAGTAGTAGCAGACAGTTTAAAAATTTTGTTTTGCTTGGTTCTTGTTTTCTTGAACTAAAACAAATGTCCAAAAAAGACATGTGTTACTTGTTTTTCTTCGAGTGTTTTGTATTTATTGTTGAAATTTCTTCATTAAAATTTTTTTATATAAAAATAAGTCATTGTTTTATTTGATCAGAAATTGTGTTACTTACTACTTTATTTCAGAAAATTATCAAAGCTCATTTGAATCATAAAAATTTGAATTAAATAGTAATATTTATGTCGTACAATATTTATTTTGAACTTGTTCAGAAGTTAAACAATGTGTTCTGAAAGCAAAGTTTTAAAATTACAAAATATGTTACAGAAAAAACTGATTTTTTTTTTGAAAAATATATGTATTAGCATGCATGCATCCATGTGTGCATCTGCTCAGCATGACCACTCTTTTTATTAATTTCACTATTTTTTATGTATCCATTGCAGTTAATTTTCAAAACTCATCTAAAAGTACAAATTAATATTTTAACTTTTATTTATGCATCACTGATTCAAAAAAGTTTTATTTATTATAGGTCAGCTCTTTTGCAATTTACTTGCTTTTCTCCTGTTATTTTCAAAATCTTTATTTATTTATTTATTTTTCCAAAAATAGTCTTATATAATATACTGATGAACTTGCTTTAACCTAAACTTTTGTGTAGGATTGAAAAGGTTAGTTTGAACAATAAGGAATGCAACACTCACTTTTGAAATAAAAAGTAATTAAACAATTGTAAAGAATGTAATTTTATTTTTTCTTGATTTTTATTTCTGTTAGCACCGATAAGTGATTAAAATATTTTTTTGTCAATATTAGGTTTTTTTACAGTTGAAAATGACTGTTATTAATATTCTTCTTTTTGTGCAACCTTTACAAAAAGACAATACAACAATAATTCTATTTCTGCTAAAATACTGATAAACTGTTAACTTTTAAAACATGATTTGTAAACTTTCTTACTTCTTATATCTTAAGCATCTTGATAAAGCAACAAACTGTGTTTCGATTAGGTTGAAAAGTTTTTATGTTTAATGCATCGTAAGGTTTTATTGTATCAGAATGCACCAAACATGTGTAAATTCACTTTCCATGTAATCATTTATACTACAAAGAGTCAGAAGCTTGATCCAAGTTCTAAAGCCTGACTTTTTTATCTTTATTTACAGAGATAATATTATTTACACATGATGCATTTTTTTTTATTTTTCAAAGGGTATTAATTATGTGAGCTAACTGCTTTTATTTCTAAACAGTTTCCCTTAAGTTTTACTTTTTATTACATATTGTGCATATAATTAAGACAAGACTCATAATATTTATTGTTGTTGTACACAATCTAAAAGTAATTTGTTGTTATTACTTTCCAACTTCAATTTTGCATTAAGTTTTGTCATTCATTGGGAAATAGTTTCATCATAGTTTAATTTTTATTCATGTAGTCTAAAACATCTTTCTTGGTTATGACATCCAGCAGTTTTCTGTTCCATTGAAAGTAAAATAACATTATTAATTCACATTTCATTTTTTATTATAATACATAAGTAAACAAAAAGATGTTTAATTAAAATAACATAAAATCTAAGATGAATAAAATATTTAAATTTTGCTTTATAATTAACTTTTTAGTTCTAATATTTAAAAATTGTTCAATTTGTCAAATGTGCAACTTTTTTTTTTCTTATGCAATGTTCTTATGGTGCTAGCAAAAAACAACAAGAAAAAGATCATAGTTTAAAAGAATGATAGTAATTGGAGGAAAGTAACAGCCTGTTACAGCATTCATAGACTGCAATTTTGCTCTTGTTTTGAGCTCATAGCTCCTCAATCTAAAATAGCCGTAAAAAGTTGAAAACAAATATCATTTTTCAGAAGCTACTTTTATCTTTGCACTGGAGACTGAAAATATTTCAATATGCCAGTTAGCTACCATTGTAAAGATATACTTAACTCAGGGGTCTGTCCAGGATTTTTCACAGGGTCCGTTTTTTGTGAAAAACTAAATAATTTTGTGAAAAATCAAATAATTTTGTGAAAATCAATTTAAAAAAAAAAAAACCGCAAAAAAAAAAAAAAAAGAATGCAAAAAAAAATAAATAAATAAATAATAATTTCATTTATTTTCCTCTTAAAAAGGCATATTAAACATCAAAAATGCGAAAAGTCCGATTCCTGTAGCGGATGCAAAGAGATTGCAGTTTTCAAAGTGATCATTCAAGTGACATCAAAAGCATAAAAACTGAACATATTTTTTTTTAGTGATTTTTTTTACAATTGCATTTCAAAGGTCTATGGTAAACATATTATTGTCTGTTTCCACAATTAATGCAAAAATAAAATGGAACGATCGTTTAACATTTAGACTCATAAAAGAAGTTAATTTTGCTTTAAAAAATTTAAAATAATGATCTGAGCAAAAAGTAAAGCGAATTTACATTTATTTGTCTCCTAATAAAGAGTAATTAGCTTGAAAAGTAAGTAAAATTTGATTTTCATATCGGATGCAGAGATCGCTTTTTTCAAAATGAAAGCATCAGAAATATAAAAACAATTTTTAATAGGTAATTTATTCGCCAAAAATTCGGACGAAAAAATATGGTAGAGAAACATAGCAAAACAAACAATACCAGACTTCTAATATTAACAGACGCAAAAATACATTAATTCCTGAATATAACTAAAACACCACCCTTGTAAGCATTCATAAAAAAATAATAAATAAATAAATGAAATAAAACAGATAATTTTCTGCCAAAATAAGGTCAAAACATCGCACTAAAGAGGTCAGATGGAGATAATTTTAATTTTAAATAGCTGAGCGCTCACCCAGAAGCAATTCCATTTTTCTCCAACCCCATCTGTTTGCTGTTCTAATTTCATTCCGCTGATAATTGCTATTATTATTATTTCCTTTATGTTTAAGTCCACAGCAAGGAGAAAAATCCTTACTCTGCACTCCCAGAGAAATCTATAACAGCAACATCGCAGCAAGCCACTTTGATTTGCATATGATAAAACAAACAAGCAGAACCATTAAAGCAAAGCAACTACCTTTTTTAAGTTGTTAATTTCTTTAAAAGAAACCAACAAAAAGTGCTACATTTTACACTAAAGATTTTTTGCTTACCTGAGGGCCTGGCAGGAAGTACCGACTTTTTTTTTTCCCCCGCAAAGTTGGTGGATAAGCGATTCCCTTCTTTAACTTCAGAAAAGGTCTAAAAGTTATGGGCTTTGACACAGAAATATGCTATGCATTATTTTGATTTCAGATTTGCTTTTTAAATGAATAATGTGTGAAATGTACATTTGTTTGATCAGCATTTTGTGAAGGGTCCGTTTTGCTTGATCGTATTTTTGTGAAGGGTCCGTTTTGCTCGAAAGTATTTTTGTGAAAGGTCTGTTTTGCTTGATCGTATTTTTGTGAAGGGTCCGTTAACGGACCCAAATTTCCTCTGGCCAGACCCCTGTAACTTCTGTATTAGGTTTATTGCCTTCAGATCTGTTACGAAGACTTCTGATTGATGAGTCCAAAATAAAGAAAACACTTACTGTAACAAGCTATTAGGTGTTTGATTGTGATTCTGCTTGAGCACCTTCTATGGGGCTGTAGCTTTAGCTCTAGCATAATAGTATTCAGAAAACTGAAAACAAGTTTCTAGTATGACATTTATCTAACATTGTATTGTGTATAGAGTATTATTAATAGTGTATTATTTATATTAAGGTTCATTAATTCAAGTTGAAAGATTTATTTTTAAATTTGTAATTGCATTGATTAATTAGAAATACTTACCCTTTATGATCAGTTACTAAGATTTGTCTTAATCCAAGTTTGCAAAACATCTCTATAACTGTTTCCAATGGCGTATGTTTAATGATTGTTGCTGGAGCCTGTATTAAACAAAAAATTTCATGTTGTAACAAGACTTCACTTCTAAAATAGTGATTGATAGTTGTATTTTTAAAATGTAACTTACCATATCAACTATTTTTTCAAGGTTCAAGTGAAACTGATTTTGGTTTCTATTTCCACCATTCATAAAAATAAGAGGAGTATTTCCCTCAACTTTCTTTGTGGAATCTTTCATGTAGTCTTGAAAAGAAAAGAAATTCCATGAGTATGAAAACAAAACAAAATTATTAATGATTTTGTTAAATTAACCAAAAGTTACAACTAAATATTATATTCATCAAAACTTTAATTTTGTTGTAGTACCTTAAAGTTAAATGTTTTCCTTATGTGTGTATTTCTTGTTTTCGAAGAGGAAACAAAGCCTTAACCTCTTTATAGGAAGGAAAATTGCAAAAACAGCATATCTTCCCCTTATGTGTCAAATCTCAGGACAAGAAATTGACCAAAAAAGATGCATAAGCAAAATGCATCTTTATTTCTGACCAAATAACCTTCAAAAGTAAGTAAATAGAAGACAACTCAAAAAGAGTGGTTGCTTTTTAAATAGTATCTTTTTCTTCAAAAGTATTTCTTGTATTTTAAAGTGTTCCACTAATATTTTCAATACATTGGCATTTTATTCCAGGATTTGTATAACTTTCACTCTGAAAATAACCAGTAATTTTTCGCCCTTGATCATTGATGAAGCAATAAGCTTGCAGCCAAAATTCACTCAGCTAAATGGGAGTCAGCTCAGACTTGTAAATGATCTATCTTCATTATATTGACAAATTACAGTAGAAACAATTTTTAACATTATTTCTGGTGAGTTGTTTTAGAGTCAAATAGGCATGCTGATTTCAAAACTAGTTATTTTTCTTCTATCACGTCAGATTTCTTCTCTACATCTTATGTGAATGTGAGGATACAATAACTTTCTAGAGGAGCTGGCATGTCATCATACGGCTTTCCTATTGGTTCAAATAATCCTTTTTAAATTTTAATAAAGTGTTTCTTATTTAATATTATGCTGTTTGTCACCAACATGAATTCAATTTGTTGTCTCGGTAAAAAATTAAAGGAATGATAAAGAATATATAAGAATTCTGTGTTTGTCAGTGGCAGGAAAAGGTAATATTTTAAATTGTGTATGCACAATTTAATGAGTTTTTTACATCCTCCCCCCCCCCAAAAAAAAAATTCAAATTTTTCCATATTTTGCAAAATTATCACTGATCCCTGTGTTGCTTAAAAACTTGAGGTGGAGGATGAAACATAAGTAATTTTTGTACTCGAGGGAGGGGGCAAAAGGTAATCTAAAACATGTCACAGATCTAAGTAACCAAACCACTGTTTCTTATCGCTACCATTAACGACATAAGATTTCATTTGATTCTGTCTGTTTTGTAACTCTGTCTCAGTTTGAGAAAAACTATACCAGGTACCGTGTAACAAATGTTACTTTTAGATTATTTCTGAAAAACATGTTTTGAAAAGAATGAAAGAAAAAAAAAATGCAATGTATAGAATTGAATGATACAAAACAATGGAATTAGAGATGCATAAGTGAAAGTAGATAACATTTTCAAATGAAAGGAATGCACAAAGAAAAGATTACAATAGAGATTGCGATACTAAATAAGTGTGTTTTACAAAAGAAACTTGAATTTGTTCATTGTAATAAATTTTCTAAGTCATGGATCAAATTACAATAAATGGGTAAAAGTGCTAATTAATTTTGATTTATGATAATATTTCCGACAAATCTCTTTGCTAAATGTCAAATATATAAGCTAAATCTTATGTTAAAATGATAAATTGATACTTACCAAGCATTAAACATAAATCTCTTCTTAACACATATCCAATCAGATGCGGCTCTTCAGCTGATGTTATAACTGGAAAGCCATTGTGCTTCGTTTGTTGCAATATTATTTCTGAAAATGAGCAATTTTGTAATAAATTTTTTGTTAACTTTTTTTAAAATAATGTATGAAGAATATAATGGCTTATAACTTAAGTTCCAAGCACCAACCAGAAATTTTCAATAATTTTTTAATGCAAAAATGCTTTTTCAACTTGCAAACAATTTTCTGCTTTATTTCAATTTAACATAACAATATCATCTTAAACTGACTAATTTTTTCTGACTGATTTTAACTAGAGATTCATGTCTGTTTAAGAAGCTCTCTTCTCTCACTTTAGACTTAAGGTACAGAGTTTGTATCAGCAACTTTTCTTCGGTAGTAGTCAGTCATGAATTTTTCTAAAGTGCAGCCACCATGATATTCCTTTTTTCTTGTGAGTTTTGGTAGAGAGTATTATTCAAAGGTGTTATGTAGCAAGGATATGTTCCCAATAAATACTAATACAAAAGATGACGACCAGCTACAGGCTCTAGGCCCAACTAGGCTGGTCCTAGTAAAATTACAATCCCCAATAAAGATCCAAGGCCCTCTTAAAGCTATCAACTCCCTTACTCATAACAACATCCTCCGGTAAGCTGTTCCAGGTACTCTAAACCCTACTGAAATAGTAATTTTTCCTCGCCTCTAGGTTAGCCTGAGACTTAAATAGCTTAAAACAGTGTTCCCTTGTCCTGCTTTCTAAACAAAAATTTAGCCCATCAACATCATTCATTTTGATAAATTTAAACAGCTGGATCATGTCACCTCTGACTCTCCTTTGCTCAAGACTGTACATCTTAAGCATTCTAAGCCTGGAACCATAATCTAAATCTGTAAGCCCATTTACTATCCTTGAAGCCCGCCTTTGAACCCTTTCCAGTAAATTAATATCTTTCTTAAGACGTGGAGACCAAAACTGAATAGCATCAGTGGCGGCGCCAGCTATGGGGCAGGGGGGGCAATTGCCCCCCCGTCGGAAACGTCTTGCCCCCCCATCGGGGAAATTTTCTAACTTTGTCGGGAAAATCCGACGATCAAATTTTTCCGACAGAAATCTGAGTGCCGAAAATCTTTCCGATCCCGACGGATCAGTAAACTTTTTGCAATAAAATAATTCAATCAAAAAAACTATTTTTTTTTCTAAAATATTTTCATTATTTAACATATTACGCGTTTCCAGACCAATTTTGAACACGAGAACCTTCGGGAGACTGGGCAACAGGATGCATCGGCTAGATGTCGTATATCTTTTGAACGAACGTAAGTTCTGCTGGAGAAATGTATTTTTGTTCAGGTTGAAAAGGACAAATCTTCCTCTTTTTTTCTTACCAGCTGTCCCCACCCGCAAATCGCCTGCAGCATCAGGGTTGCAGCAGCATGGCAAACGGACATTCATTTTCACTTTCTGAGAATCTGATAATCATCAACAATAAATAGTTGTTTCGTTGCCTCAACCTCATTTCTTAAAATCAGCCGCTTGACACGTGTTTCCCTCCAGGGCCTTTGCCCCCCTCTGAGCAGATACTTGAGACCCCTTTTTCTTCTCGTAAACCAGTGCCGCGTGTGGGCTCCCGAGCGTCGCTCCCCAGTTCAAATTCGCCCTTCGCACCGTCACGTCTGAAAGGATGCACTAAAACTTTTCATTCACGGAGTTACTTCTTTAAACAAGAGAAAAAAAATCTTAATTAAAATTTAACAGAACAGAACAGATGTAAATCTTGTCCAGAAGTAACTGGGTAAGTGTGTGTTATAAACTTTTGAAATGCTTTTTTTTTTAGCAATAGGGGCAGTATGAATTTGATTTTTTTTTTCTTTCTTCGTTTCTTTCTTTCTTTCATTTAAAAACGTACACATTTAGATAGCAACGAGTTAAAAATTAAATCTATACCCTTTGTGTTTAGAGGTGAGGAAAATAAGTGTTGATACTTTTTTTTCGCTCATATTTTTCACTCTCAAGCAGACTAGTTTATAAGATAATTCTTTTTATAAGTTCAATTACACTTTATTTGTTTTTCATTTCCTTTAGCATTTAATATTTTCGTTTTGTGTATCTCTGAAATTCTTTCGGAAAATAAAATTGTAGATGTACGTACATCTTTATCCTTTTGTTTAGTTTCAATCCTGATTGTAAACCCCCGACGCAACTAGGAAGGGGGTTGACGTGTCTGTGTATTTGTCGATCTGTCTGTGGCACTCTACAGGCTGATCAGATGGACCGTTTCGAAAAAAAAAATTGTTTGAAAGGAGAGTGTTCTCAGCTAGATCGCGTTTTCGAATGACATTAATTAACGAAGATATGAATTAAAAACCTTTAAAAGTTTTTCACGATTTTTGAAGAGAAAAAAAAAACAAGAGAAAAGTAAAACAACAGTATCAAAATGAAAAAAAAAAATCTGCATCTGATAGAATGTGTTTGAAACTTCCATGTTATTTAGAATTCGAATGCTAACGTTTTTTAGAAAATGCGGCTAAACCTTAAATTTACGCAATTGGAAGCCGATATCATTGTTGGCCCACGAAGAAAGAAAACTCAATGATTTAAAATGTTTTTGTGTTGCCATTTTATATTTGTTAACAATTAAAATACTTGTAATTGATTTTTGTATGAGGTTTTAAAAGAATATTCAATTTTCCCTCTTTATTCTGCTTTTGCGACTAGCAAATTTACTAGTTCGGATTATCGTTCCTTTTCCGCGTTTACCTGGTCCTCTTGAAAACAACTGAATGTATTTAAATTTAAAATGCTTTTTGATCAGTGTAGTTCGTTTTAATATGAGGTCGGCACTTAGGGTCTGGATTTTTTTATTTTTTTTAATTTACTCCTAATATACTAGTACTGTTTTGTTTTGGGTTTATGGTCAGAATGATTATTTTTTATGCGAATGCTTCATAAAAAATTAAAACACTGGAGAACGTGGGGGGGGGGGACTTTTAATTTTTAAATTATACCTGTGCCCCCCTGTCGGGCAAGCTTGCCCCTCTGTCGGGCATTTCCTAGCGCCACCTCTGAATAGCATACTCCAAATGAGGACTCACCAAACTTCTATACAGGGGCAGAAGAACCTTTTTAGATTAGTTTGTTACTTTCAAAACTTGAATAGTGTTACAGGTAGGACAAATTAATTCGCACATTGAAAACATTGTGCAATTTATGCAGTTCTTGGAACATCACGATGGTTGTCGTCGTATTAAACCTCATTTGTAAATAAAAATCACCTGCTGCAAGGAAATTGATGCATATTTTATCAGTTGGTATTTTATCCTTCAATATTCACAGTAGTACACCTTTTCAACAACAAAATTTCCCTTAATGGCAATTTTCCGTGCTATTTCTACCTTAAAAATCGATACCCCACGGTCTACTATGTATGCCCATGAACTTTAAAAGCACTTTAAAAGTGATGTTTTCTGCTTCTTTTCGGTTTTATGCACATTTATTCTCAATATTGATTGTATGTGAGCACATCCACAAAAAATGGGAAAACAAAAGACTTCAATTTTGAAATATATCCGGGAGAAAGTTCTGAATCTCACCCCTTCCCTCATGTCATTACGATTGACTTAAAATTGCGATTTTAAGACTTCAATTTCGAAAGCTATCTGGGAGAGAGTCCCCGAAACCTCTTCTGACATCATAAAAGATGTCCTATTATTTTGCTTTAAGGACTGAAATTTATCGAGGAAGAACGCCAGAAGTCATCTCCCTTAAACCGTCGAAGATCGCCTAAAATCGCGTTTCCATCACGACCGGCCAGTCATCGTCAATGCGGGGATTAATTTCCCCCCTGGTTTTAGAAAACTAATATATTTACATGAAAGGGGACTCGGCTTTGAGGGCTTTTCTGGTAGAATTTATATTATGTGTACATCCTTTGTCCCCCTCACCCACACCCTAAGAAAAGTCCCAACACCAAGGAGCTAGAAGTTTGAATGCGATAAGGTCCGTAGAAGGAGTCAGGAAAGATACAAAGGAAATAAAAACTTTGTTTTGAGTACCTATTAAAAGTGGAAAGAACTTTTAATGAACGATTTAGTCAAAATGGCCCAGAATCATTGCAGGGCTCTGATTTTCAGTTTCATAACATAGCAAAGAAAGAACCTTTCTCTTCATACTGCTTTATTAAAGGTAGCCAGCATACACTGTAAAAAGGATTCAAAAACGTTCCTGGAAAATGATGAACATGTAGTGTGCCAAATTTCCACCAGTAACATATCTGGCAAAACGCAGGAAAGTTTCCCACTCTAAAAGTAATCTTCCTGAAATTGCGCCGGAATCTTTTAAAAGAATTCAGAAAATGTCCTAATAAAAGCCTAATAACGCTTTTTAGTTAAATCGAAACCTTCTAAGACAACTTAGATATATTAACTGTAATAGCTTGGCATCATCATGATTTACCAGGAAGGCTCCTAGCGTGTTTTAGCAAACTTGGCCGAAGCGGCTTCGGCGTTAGCAACAATATCACTTTTAGGACTTCAATTTCAAAATTTTCAGCGACAAAGTTTCCTAACTCCCTCCCTTCCTTTAACTGTAGTGATTTTGGAGTTCAATTCCCAAAAATACTAGAGATGCGTCACGAATTTTTACACCACATACCATTAAAGATGTCAGAAATTTTGTTTCTAGGCTTTCAATTGTAAAAATTACCGACTAAGAGTCCCCGAATCCCATTCCTTTCCCTATCGACACCTTAAGATTGCTTACAATCGAATTTTCAAGACTTTAATTCCGGAGGTTTTGTGGGGAAGGGTCCGCAAAACTCCCGTTCTCCTAACATCACCATACATCGTCTAAAATTGTGTTTTAAGAGCAACATATTAGTTTTTCCTTCGTTGGAAGAACCTCTCGGACCCCTCAATTTTAGTTCAAATTTTATGCTTACTACTAGCTGCGTGGCCTGGCGTTGCACGGGCTGTAATGTAGTGAAGGCAGTTTGAGAAAACTACTCGCCTTTAAAGTAATGAGGAAAGTTTAAACAGTTTACTCGCCGTCAAGGCGGCTCGCCTTTACAGTAGCGAGGAAAGTTTCAATAAACTACTCGGCGCCAAGGCGGCTCGCCTTTAAAGTACCAAGGAAAAGTTTAATAAACTGCTCCCCGCTAAAGCGGCTCGCTAAAAAGCTTTCCTGCATCAAAGAATCAATCGAATTATTTGCACATGCTTCCTCAAAAATAAAGACGATGTCAAGTAGCGCATACTTAGCACTCTCCCTAAATAACAAATAAAATTCCTGTCCAAAAACAATTATTTCCAAACCGCTTTCTTCCTGTAAAATTAATTGCAAAATTCTAAACGAAAAAGTTGTTTTAATATTTGGATCGCAGCCAAAAAAAAGTCCCTTCTAAAAACAGCAATTGCAATTTTATTTAAAAACACATTTTCAAAATGGTACCAGAGAAAAAATATGTCATTAATAATTAGAATAAAAACAATTGTTAGAACTTTGTTATAACACGCATTCAAAATGACAATGGAAAAAAATAACACTCTTTCATTTTAAAAAGTTCAATTTAATTAACGTTTTAATTTAAAATCGCAACGGAAAGAAATAAATATCTTGGAGTTTTAAATAGTTCAATAATTTAATTAACGTTTTAATTCAAAATGGCAACGGTAAGAAAAAATGTCTTGGAAGTTTAATCCTTTATTAGGCTTAATCGCTTAAAATTTGACTACTTATTAATTGATATCTTCGCTAATTAAAATCGTATAATTATATAAATTGAAACTAATAAAGCCTGAAAAATTACCTATCTATCGGTACCTGGTTCGACTTTCAGTTCATTGGCGTTCAGGAGAAATAAGCGTGACATAGATAGATAGTTAGAAAGGAAGATAGATACTCAGTTTTTTGCCAACTTTCCCGTTAAAAATAAAAGAAAGACGAAAAAAGTATTAAAATTGGCTTAATGCATCTAAAAAATATCGCCGAGTCCAAAAAATATCGCCAAGTTAAAAAAAATATCGCCAAGTCCAAAAAATATCGCCAAGTTAAAAAAATAAAAAGGTAAAATGAATATCGAAAAATTAAAAATTTGAAAGTAGGGTATTGAGATGGGGAATTTGTGTGTCGGTCTGTCGGTCGGTCTGTCTGTCCTGTCCCCCCCCTAATAACTTTTGAATGAATATTCCGATTTGGACAAACTTTTTTTTGTTGGAAAGATCTCGGCGAGTACAGCTCATTCCCATATTTGATTTTTCGATTTGAACAATTTTTGGTTCAACTTTGAGCCGTTCAAACAACCTGTCCCGCGATGCTAACTTTTTAGTTAACAGTCCGATTTGAACAAACTTTTTTTTGTTCGAAAGATCTTTTCAAGGATACTTCATTCCTGTATCTACATTTTCGATTTGAACAATTTTTCGTTCAACATTGAACCGTTCAAGCAACCTTTCCCCCCTAATAACTTTTGAATGAACATTCCGATTTGAACAAACTTTTTTTTGTTGGAAAGATTTCGGCGAGTACAACTCATTCCCATATTTGATTTTTCGATTTGAACAATTTTTGGTTCAACTTTGAACCGTTCAAACAACCTGTCCCGCGATGCTAACTTTTGAGTGAACAGTCCGATTTCAACAAACTTTTTTTTGTTCGAAAGATCTTATCAAGGATACTTCATTCCCGTATTTACATTTCTGATTTGAACAATTTTTCGTTCAACATTGAACCGCTCAAGCAAGCTGTCACCCCTAATAATTTTTGAGTGAACAGTCCGATTTAAATAAACTTTTTTTTTGTTCGAAGGATCTCAGCAAGGATACTTCATTACAGTATTTAAATTTTCAATTTGAACATTTTTTCGTTCAACATTGAACCGTTCAAGCAACCTTTCCCCACCTAATAACTTCTGAGTGAACCATCCGAATGGAATAAACTTTTTTTTGTTTGAAAGATCTCGGAGAGGTTCATTCCCTTATTTCGCTTTTTGGTTTGAACCATTTTTCGTTCAATATTGAACCGTTCAGAAAAAAATTTAACATTAGCGCCTACGGGGAATTTAAGTTGAATGTTGATCCTGGAACTTAAAGTCGGATTTCCTTCAAACTAACTTTGTAAAAAAATGGTTTTGATAAATAATGTTTGTAAAGTACTTTTCTGAATAATCTTCTGTGAGGACTCTGATTCCGACTCCGACTCCACAAACATGGCGGAAATGCAGGCTCAGAAAAAAATGACTGACTGTGCAGACGATTTTTTGTTTATTTATTCATTTGTGTTATTTTATTTATTACTATTATTTTTTTTTTGGCAGACGATTTTTTTTTGTAACAAAAGTGTTTCATTCACGAGAGCATTTTATTCTTTATTTATATTTAACAACTGGCAACGGTTTAAAAGTGAAAATCGAGACATTTTATCGACGGACGAGTTTTTTTTTCCTTTCTTTGATAAAATGTGTTTTGATGTACTTTGTACTTTTAATTTTTTTTTTTTTTTTTTGAAAACGATTGAGGAATTTTTCTACGGAAGAACTGTAACAGTTACATTCTTTAAAAGGTGCGAAAACTTCATTTATTCATTTATTTACTTTTTATGTCTCTATTTCATCTGATGAGAGGGGTATATTTTGCTTTTAGAAATCAGCTTTAAGTGCTAAAAAGGTATGTTTGACATAATGTTTAGTCTCAGATGATCAAGAGAATAATGATCAGATGCTAGAATGCCGATGTCGATGTACGGGAAAGTAGGCTCGTTTAGTTCTTGACAGAACTTCTTGTTAGTATAAGTAGATTGTTTAGTAGGTAGTTTTGAATTTATTTCGGAAAGGGAAGAGGTGGTCCTCTTTTGTCCCTTAATCCTTTGCCCTCCCCCTCCTCCATGAGGGAAATGGACTAAACGAAACGTGCGGTAAGAAGCCAATTAGTTTTGCGAAATTAATTCGAGTTCTAAAATGTTTTCAACGCATATTTTGATGGCACTTTTTCAGATAACGTTCATACAAAATCTTGGTTGTTCCTTAACCGTATTTTAAAAGTATACTTTCTTATAAAATTTCAGATTTTTTTTTTTTTCATTTAGTATTACTCTGTTTTAAATTTTTTAAGACTGTCCTTTTTTTGTGTATGTATCTTTGAAATGAATGAAAGGAAAATTGCAGCTCAATGTCTGAAAACCAGTGCGTGTGTGAGGGGTAAAGGGGAGGAGTGGTACCCTCCCTTCTTGGCGACGCTCGAGCATAGATTAAAATTGCGTTTTGAAGCCTTCAATTCAAAAAAAATTCTGAAGGAGAGTACTCCCCCCCCCCTCCACTTAAAAATAGAA
Organism: Uloborus plumipes; assembly: GCA_038373865.1. Classification (NCBI taxonomy): domain Eukaryota; kingdom Metazoa; phylum Arthropoda; class Arachnida; order Araneae; family Uloboridae; genus Uloborus; species Uloborus plumipes. Next base: position 159,800 of record JAXGGA010000194.1, on the reverse strand, counting down.
CAACCCATCAACTTGAAAATTTTATGCGAGTTTTTATGTGCAAATCAACCTGAATGCGAAGAGTCAAGAAGTGTCTTGATTCCCAAAAGGCATTGATAAAATTATCGGTGAACTTCATTCTTGATATATTATCGGATTTAAGCAGTATAAATAAAAATAGTTATTATTAATTTGCAACACATTTTCATATTAAATGGCGAAAGAGAAAATTCAACTGGGAAATGCTTTATAATAATATCTAAAAGATAATTTGTATTACCTACTTCTTCAACAACCATTCCTTTCTTAAAGAGGCAAATTAATTCTTTTTTACCACTATAACAAAGAAAAAATAATAATAAAACACAACACATGATTTTTAATTACTTAATGTTGATACCAAAATTCTTGTTTGTTTATAAAAATCAAATGATCAATGTTAAAATTTTTCCAATTAGCTGCTAATTATAAATTTTCCAAATTTTTTTCTTTTTCGAAATTTCAGGATTGTGAATTATTTATCAAATTTAAAAAAAAAACACCTAGTTAAAATGCATTTTTTGCAGTCAGCTTATACTGTTGTAACGAAAAATTTCAAAACGTTCCTGGCAAATAATGGTCAATTAAAGAGTCATTTCTGCCAGTAATATTTTTGGCAAAAAGAAAAGGGGGGGGGTGGCATCCTTCCAGAAGTCAATAACTTTCCTGAAATCACCTGGAATCTTTCTGAAGAATTCAGAAACCTTCCCAATTAAAGCCAATGACGTTTCCGGAAAAACTTAGACATGTTTGTAGCTTGACACGTTTCTTAGAAACTAAAAAAGCTCCTGAATCAAAAGGCATGAAGCTAAGACAGAATAGCAAGCCAGTACCGAACAGCTTATTTTCCTTCTTGAAAAGCTACGATGTCTAGAGACTGCACTTCGCCCCAGTGTTTCTTTCAGGCATCTCTCCGGGGGCGCACTGCCCTCCCGGAGAAAGTCAACTGCCCCTCCGGGAGAAATCTCAGTTTGTACTAGCACACATACACACAAAAGAATAACAAAAGAAATAAATCAATAAAATGAAAATAATCAATAAACAAACAAGTAAATATTAAACAAGTATAAAAATAAATAAAAGCTTTAAAACATCGTATTTGTGTGTGGGGGGGGGGGGATCAAAGATGGCCTGCAATTGTATCTTAGGACGTAAGTTTCAGAAAAATACCGGGAAAGAATTTGCGAACCTTATCCTTTTTCAACTGACATCAAAAATCGCCTATAGTTGCGCTTTTTGTTTTGAAAGTGGGGGCTGGGGGGGGGGAGTTCAATTTCAGAACACTTCCAGGGAGAGTCCTGAATTGCATTAATATTCATAATGTTATAAAAGAGAGTCTAGAAATGCGTTTTTAGGACTTCAATTTTTAAATTTTTTAAAATTCTAATTTTGTTTCAAAGATGGTTTATAATGCAATTTTGGAAAATTGTAGGAGACAGGAGTCCGTGGGCCCTATCTTTTCCCCTGTTGACCACAAATGACTTACTATTGCGATTCCAGGATTTCAATCTCAAAAATTTTAAAGGGTAAAATCCTAAACCCACCCTTTTCTCTGATGGCATCAAAAAGCACTGAAATTGTGTTTTATTGTTTCAATTTCAAAAACTTTTCCGGGGTACAGTTCCGAACTCGAACCCTAACGTCATCAGATACGGCTTACATTTTCCTTCTCAGGACTTCAATTTCAGAAAAGTTTCGAGAGTTTCACAAACCACATTTATCTCCCCTATCTAATCAACCATAGCTTACAATTTCACGTTTAGAACTTAAATTTCGACTTTATTTTTTTGAAGAGAGTTTCAAAACCTGTCCCTTTCTCAACTTCATCACACATACCAAAAATTGCTTTTTTAAGCCTTCAGTTTGCAAAAAAAAAAAAAAAAATGTGGGGGAGAGTCCGTGACCCCCTCCTCCTAGTTATAGGGGCCTTACCTTAAATATCATCTCAGATGACCTACAATTGCGTATTTAGAGCTCCAATATCGAAATATTTTGAGGGTGGTGTCTTGAACTTCATCCCTTACCGAACGTCATCAACGACCCTATACATTTGTGCATTCAGGGCTTCAAGTTATGAATTTTTCTAGGGGAATGCCTCCGGATTCCCTTTAACGTTTTTAAATATCTAACAAATTTTGTTTTTGGAACAAAAAAGTTTTTGGAGTTTCAGTTTCGAAAATTACTGGGTGGAAAACTTGATTTTTTAAACATTTATCGCCTCTCCCATGGGAATGGTGGCCATAGACATTTATTTAGGGAGGGGGTAAACCAATCATTAAGATAAATTTACAAATTGATGTTTCAAAATAGAAAAGTTTTTATTGCGAGTAAGAAAATTTCAAATTATTTCGGAGGGGAGGAGAATTTGTCAACATGCACTCCCTTTAATTCGCACTTGGCAACTGCCGATACAGCTTTGGTGGAGGTCACTGTCCAAAAAGGAGGGGGGAGTTCAAAGGGAAATTTTAGGGGTCAAATGGGAGATGGTTGGCCAAATTCATCAAAATCCAGCTACCTTTTGTTTTTGGAGGAGGTCATTATAAGAAAGCGGGAGAGGAAGGCAAAACTACAATTTTAGATTTCAAATTTAGTGGGCGGGGGGGGGAGAATTAATCGAAAAAAGTCCCCGAAATGCAGTTTTAGGCTATTTTTTTCCCGTCCCCCGGCCGACCCGCTGGATTCGCGCCTATCTGTGTGCTTCTCCGGATTCTCAAAGTGCCCCCCCCCCCCCCCGAACCGAAATGTCTGAAAGAAACACTGCTTCGCCCTTGTTTCAGCCTCAGTCAATTCTGAAAGGCCGTGCACTGAAGGTGAAACACAAAATAAAGAAACTGAATATGTTTTCGCACTTGCAGATAAAAATGTTTTTACAAGAGTGGGAAATCTGCATTCATGAAACTTGTAGTGATTTAGCAAACCTTTCCGCAAAAATATTTAGTTTCAGAGGAAGTTAGTGGGAAACCCGTTAGCTCCCGGAACATTGCCGGGAACAATCTGTGACATTTTGAAATTTTCTTACAGCATAACTAAAAAAATCAAATAGCAAATATATACAAAAATATATTGAATTTGTAATACTCACCTTGCCAAATCAATTGCTGTTTTCGATAATTTAATAGAATTTTTATTGTCCATGTAGGGATATTGGTTGAGGTTAATATGAGCATCATACCTAAATTGCTCGTTTAAGAAAATTTTGCTTCAAAATTTGTGCACGAAACATTGCAACGTTCTTATGATTTTTAAATGCCTTTCATATTTTTGTAAGATTATTTTTGACCTTTAATTATTTCCCTAAGCTGTCTAATAAAGACACATACATAGAGGGTCATTCCATAGAAATGTTAACCTCAGCCGAAGAAAAAAAAAATACCGAAGTGAAAAAAGTAAAAACAAATAAATAAATAAAAATCATACAACATAAGAAATTTTTAAAAAATGAAAAAGTATTGTAATTATCACTGAGATTAGCCATAATAAATAGTTTGTAGTGTGTTTCCTATGCTTGTTTTTCGATGGTTACGTTAGTCACACTCTATCTTGAGTAAAAGTGACACTTAAGACTAGAAAAAATTGAGATTTAATAAATGTGTTTTATGTTTTTAAAAGCCAATTTTACACATTTTTCAAATACATCATTCAATTTTTAACACTTGCTTAACTTTGAGAAATTTTTGCCTCACAACATGAGCATTAATTTTCAGGGTTGCAAAAATGTTACGTTAGTCACACTGCTGTTTTGGTCCAAAAAATATCTACTGTCAGTAATTTTGCTTTAAATTCTTAGCAGAAATGATACATAGATACCATGTACAGTGTAAATTCACCAGCATAACTAAAAAATATTTTTATCTTTTAAGTTACCAGTAAAAACAGTTACGAAATCAGCTCTGAATGTTACGTTAGTCACTATGGAATGACCCTAAAGCAAAAATTTCTCCTGAAGCTCCTAAAAAAATTTGTCTATCAACAAGAATCGGAAAGCTACGAGCGAGCGAACTTTAATGGGAGAATCCAGACGGCCCTGGTGAAAACGGGACTGAACATTTATTTCGTTGAAGCTGATAATTAGTTATAGTATTGATATTCGCTGTAACGATATTTTACTCAGAGCTGATTAGTAGGAGGTGAAATAATCAGCTCCGACTCCTGAAATTTTAGAACATTCGACTCCAACTCCTTTTACCATAAAATTTGTCAGACTCAACGACTCCGACTCTCACTCCACAGACCTGGCTGAGTAAAGGACTAGAAGAGAAAATTCTAGAAAAGGACTAGAACCCCTAATCCGCAGCTCTGATTTTACAGTACATATACACTAGGTGGCCAAAAGTATCCGGACACTTTCAAAAATTCACATTTTTACATATAGCTGGAGAAATAAGTGATCAATTGTTCTTTAACTTTAGTCATACAAAATATAGGCTTCACCGAACATTTCCAAGTTGAAATTAAATTACCCTTGCATTTGGGGGACGATAAGAAGGGGGGTCGAAAGAATAACCGCTTTTTGACCATAACTCTTTGAAAATAGCTCGGAATAAGCTGTGCATTTCAGTAATTAATTAGCATACTATGTATAATTACTATACAAATTCAAATGAACGCACCACTCTTACTTCCGAAGATATGAAACATTTTTTAAAAAACGGCAATTTTATTTGAAGGGTTTTTGCTCATAACACGCAGAGTTTTTGATCAAACCTTATCAAAACTTCAGGAAAAATGACAAAATACAAGAGAAAGAACATACTAAAACGGTTTTTAAAAATATTAAAAATCCGATGAGATATGAACGTTAAAAGGAAAAAAAATTTCACGGCGCATGCGCGAACGACAGAAATTTATAACTACGAAAATATTGTAGCCTGGTATATACTGCATCTTATAAAAAAAGTTCCAGTTGAATATCATGAAAATTGAAAAAGATATCAGCGATCTAGTGAGCTGTATTTCATTCATTCTCAGACAATACATACATAGTGAGGGTCTGTCCACAAAGAGCTATTTTTAAAATAAAGGTTATTTCGTCATCGTTCAAAACCAACGTTTCAGGGGGTCTCCGGATACTTTTGGCCACCTACTTATAAGGTCTTTTTGGCCGAATGGGCGAAATGTGACTTCTATGCCAAATATAAATTTTTAAACAGTATACAATTTAACATTGAAAAATATGCTCGATTGTCCCCACACTATTTGTGAACAACCCCTCTCCATTTATGAATTGACTGCAAATGAATGAATTACAGCTCACTAGATCGCTGATATCTTTTTCAATTTTTACGATATTCAACTGGAACTTTTTTTATAAGATGCAGTATACACCAGGCTACAATATTTTTGTAGTTATAAATTTCTGTCTTTCGCGCATGCGCCGTGCAAAATTATTTCCTTTTAACGTTCATATCTCATCGGATTTTTAATATTTTTAAAAACCGTTTTAGTATGTTCTTTCTCTTGTATTTTGTCATCTTTCCTGAAGTTTTGATAAGGTTTGATCAAAAACTCTGCGTGTTATGAGCAAAAACCCTTCAAATAAAATTGCCGTTTTTTAAAAAATGTTTCATATCTTCGGAAGAAAGAGTGGTACGTTCATTTGAATTTGTACAGTAATTATACATAGTATGCTAATTAATTACTGAAATGCATAGCTTATTCCGAGCTATTTTCAAAGAGTTATGGTCAAAAAGCGGTTTTTCTTTCGACCCCCCTTCTTATCGTCCCCCAAATGCAAGGGTAATTTAATTTCAACTTGGAAATGTTCGGTGAAGAATATATTTTGTATGACTAAAGTTAAAGAACAATTGATCAGTTATTTCTCGAGTTATATCTAAAAATGTAAATTTTTGAAAGTGTCCGGATACTTTTGGCCACCTAGTGTATGTATACACTTTATGTACTAATTAACTTATTTTTATTTCATTCATTTATCCTTATGCATACTGAGTAAAAGTTAGTTAAATTTTTTGAGCTTCAAAAAGCGAAGACGGCATTGAAATAATTATAAGTATTATGAAGAAATATGCTTAATTACGTAAAATTATGTATGTGGAGCAGATAATACTTATTATATATATTCATATAAAATATATAAATTAGAAAGGAGATGTTAATAATTCATTACAAATACACATCAGTAAAACCTAGATTTCTAAAACAAATTTCCAAATTGCTCTTTTCTTTCGGAAAAATTGTGCATAAATAATAAAATTTTTAAAAAAAATATTTTTTACTCATATATATCTCTTATGATATTTTTCATTTTTCTCTGCTCGATTTCTTTTGCGTTGTTATAATTATTGAACTAAGATATATCAAAAATATCTTTCAGTCACGTAATAGTACTTTTACTCTGATTCAAAAGGATTTATATGAGCACTTATTTTGACTTATCTACTAAAAAGTTCTCTACCTTTTCGATTTATTTGTTATATAGAGCTTAGAAGGGTTTTTTTTTTTCCATCCCCTCTCTATTTTCGTGTTCAACAAAGCTCAATTTTTACGATTTAAATCCTCATGAGCTTAATCTTTTACAAGTTAATTTTTAAACGAGTCTTTGGATGTCAGTCCTTAAAATTATATTTAAGTTTTAGCTCCAGAAGGTTTGTTTTTTCTTTCTTGAAATGAAATGCCCTTAAGGTTTTATTTATTTATTTATTTATTTATTTTTAAAAAACAAGGGAAGAGGTTGGAAAATTCAAAATATCAATAGATACTCATGCATTTAAACATTTCGAAGGATACATTCCATCTTGATCGATAGCATCAGCAACCCATTTGCTCACTACCACCGTTGCCATAAGAGGAACAATGTAGCTCACATTTCCCGTCAACTCAAACATAATAACGACGAGTGAAACTGAAAGAAAAAATGACGAAAATTATGCTTTGAGAAGACTTACGGATTCTACAACAATTGTTGAAAAGTTCTGATGGTAATATGCTTCGTATAACTTTCACTCTAGTAATCATTTAAAATTGATATGAGATTTCCAATGATAAAAAAATACTGATGGTTTCAAAGATTTTTGACCTAAAGAATAACAAAAGCGCTGATTAACGTACATTTGATTCAAATCTTCCCCCCCCCCCCCAAAAAAAAAAAGTATTAGCAGATAGTATATTGGATAATGGAGTGTTTTCAATGTTCCTTTGAATATTTTTTGTCAAATTAATTTTAATTGGCAGCCCTTAACTGTGGATGCCAGGCAAAAGGAACGATGCTTCAAGGATGTAATGTATGATGGTTCAGAAATAGTTGGTGTTCTTCAGATTCTGCCAGAATTGTAGATTCCATTATAGATCCAGCCTGTTTTTTAATAAAAAATTCAATTGATAAAAGTACGAATTTGAAGCTTTCTGCTGTACTCTGGAGCGTAGTCTCCTCCTCTATTCAATATCAGCAAAAAATGACTTTAAAGCACTAGCAACAAGCTCAGGTGAACCACTCAGGTATCTTTTTTTGTAGCATATGAGAAATAACGTATCTCTCAATAATTGAAAGAATTCGTTAAACTGTTTTGATTAGCAATGTTTCGCTTATGTTCAGTGGTTGGAAAAACTACATTTATTTTGTAGCGAACTGCAACTACAACTACTTTGTTATTTATGTAGACAACCACAGCTACTTTTTTTAAATGTAGCGAATACAAACTGCTTTTTAATTCTAGTCGCTACTTTTTAAAAAATAAGTGAATAAAAAGCATACGCCGTTTGAGGATTGACCGAAGAAATTCGGAAAGAGGTTTGCGTTAATAAATTAACTCATTTGAATGTGGAATAGAACTAGAAAGTGTCTTTGAATTTAATTGTTACTTTTAAATTTTTGTTCCTTTTTTTTGCCAAAATTTGTCCTTTTTAGATTTTTTTTTACAATTTTTACGAATATTCGCCACAAGAAAAGATTCAAAAATTGAAATATTGAAAGAATTCAACCTTCACTTTTTTTGAATTCCTTGCCAAGGAATATTAGAACATGAAAATTATTTGAAGGAATATAAAAATTATGATGCCAAATAAACCAATGACATCAGATAGAATGTATTTCGTCGAAATGATGTATCTAAGGCTCCGCTCATATTTTTAGTTCTTATTTCTCATTGCGTCCGCTACTATACTCGTGCAAGATTTGTACCAGTCAGAGTCAATTTAACCTTGTTTTTTTCCTTTGTTCTTTTTTTTTTTTTAATTTTTTGTCATTTATTTATATTTTTTTAAATTTAAAAGTAGTTTCCAGAAATCGCTACAAACTACTATGTTTTGTATCGCGCTACTCAATACTCTACTTTTTTTTTAAAGTAGTGCGCTACACTACACACTACTAAAAAATGTAGCTACTACAGTAGTTTCGCTACTTGTAGCTCGCTACTTCCGACCACTGGTTATGTTATAATGCCAATTCATTTAGACTGTTAATAATATGTTAGCTGAATCATTTTACTTACTTGTCATGCGTGTAACGCCTGCTAAACATGCTGCAGCACCGATCATGGCATACAAGCCTGGAGATATACAATCATCATTAAAAGAGCAAGTCGTGTGAAACGGCCAAGAATTCCTATAATTCCTATTTTAACAAAACCATAGCATCAAAAATAAATAAATTTTAAGCGAGTCAAGAAAATAATGGAGGAGTTTCCGAAATTTCAAAAGTATTTTTTTCTGGAAGAACATGCTTCAAAACATAGGAATTGACCTTTTTTTTTTTTTTTTAAATTTTTTGACAGTTATACATTTTTTATGATTTATTTTAACCGGTGCGCAAATGCTACTCCGAAAAAAAAAAAAAAAACATCTGCGCATAACGTCAATGGTGCACGTAAGCGCGAAATCTAATTGGTTGTAGTGAGATGACGAAGGTCGTAAATTGGACAACTCAAGTCAAACAAAATGGTGTTATTATTGGAAAGAGAGCTGTTAGGTGCACCACTGACGTCACAAAAACCACGCCCCGTTTTCAAGGTAGGGTATTTAAAAAAATTAATAAAAAATAAACTGTTGGGAAAATTGAAGTATTTTCCGGGCCCAGGTTATTTTTTTATATCATTCTATCAATTTCAGTAACAAAAAGTAGTACTTTTGACTGAAGGAAACTCCCCCATTGACATCAGTTAGTAAATCACCATTGTTATGCTCTGTATTTTTGTATTTGTTTGTATTCCTTCGTTTCAAAAAATCCTTATATTCTAGTGCATCATATTTTGTACAACTTTCCTTTTTAAAAAGAATAAATCTACATTTAATTGAAAAGCTTTGTTTGAAATATGTCCAAAATACATAGTTCTATTGAAATGATGTATTATTTTGCGCAAATAAAGAAAATAATGATTGAATACCAAAACATTTTACTCGCCGTAGGGTGGTTGGGTTGTACTGCAGCTCGTTCAACTTGCCTGCAGCGGATTCGTGCACACCGCTTTCGGTTGTGTACTTTGAGGACTTAAGCGCGATTCACATAATAGCGAGCGAAACGCACTCGCGAAGCGAACTTTTCCCCTCGAAACAGGTTTTCGGAATGCGTTCCCATGACAACGAGGCGAAAATTCGCCTGTCGCGAGCGATCTAGCATGCTAGATATTTTCGCGTGCGAAAGGCGAACGAAATTTGGCAACGAGAGCGACAGCCAGTTAGAGGGAAGGCGCCATCTTTGCTCTGTTTTGACCGCGTGGACATTCGATTTCATTGGCTCTCGCGAGTTGGGCGCACTTTATCCTTAGTGGGTGAATACCATCACGTGACTTTCGCCCGCATCTAGTATGAATGATCGGAATTTTTGACCAGCGGTACATTAATTGATGAGTCGTACATTGATTTTCAGCGCGACGCGTTTCTAGAAACATTCCATTTCCAGTTCGCCAAGCGCCTCTAACCATTTGCTCTAAACTTGAACCATTCAATCATTTCTGCAAAAAGGGGGCCGCAAGAAAAGAAACCCTAATTTTGCAGAAGCGAAATTAACGTGACTTTGAGAAGTTCTAGTGTTCTAAAGATTGAAATTGACCAATTACCAGGTGTGGATCCAGAGAAGGGTCATGGGAGTCATGACCCCTCCCTTAAACTACAAAATATAGCCTAAAACTGCATTTTTGGAACTTATAGTTCGAAAAAACCGTCAAATACCCGCGTTTTGACACAAAAATTGCACTATGACCCCTTTCTTTCCAAAAATTGACCCCCTCCTGAACCAGAAGCTGGCTCCGCCCTTGGCAACAACCTCCTATTTCTCTTACGAGCTGTAGCAACGTCCTTCTTGAGTATCAATATTTTAATTAATAATTCCGCAAATTAAAGTCATAGAGTAGAAAAACGAAACTTTCCTTAACATGTCTGAAAAAAATACGAATCTATCTATACATGGTTCAATCGTCAATGCTCTGATGGTGTTCGGAAGAAGTTCGAGTGACATACATAGATAGTTACATAGATACACTTGCATTTTAATACTGCAGATTTGAAAAAAGTATAACTAAACGAACTTACAAAGCAATTTCCTGCATTCCAATCCCAACAATACGGCCTAATATAGCTCCCATCGCTAAACTTGGAATAAAAAGACCTGTTGGGACCTGCAATCAAAAATATAATTTGGATTAGAAACACAAGCTTTATGTGTGCAAAATATGGTGTGACTGGCTCTTCTTGGCCACTTCTCTGAAAGACGAGAATTTTCAAGGAACTGATAGTTTTCCAATAAAATTGATATTTTACCGCTAAATGTACCAACACTTGATACATAGCTACCTATTAGTACTATAGCCAGTCTAATGACTGGTTGTTGTAGCAGATAACGGTTAGGCGACAAGTCTTACTCAAAATACAATTAGGAATAAAACATTTATTGCATATAATTACTAGTAACAAGTCATGATGTCAAATGGACAAAAGCGATAGGATGATATAGGGGCATTTTCAGTTTAGAAGTTCATAGCCGGTCTTTCTGAGCGGTTAGTAGTATTTTTTGTGTCAAATTGACTTCTACTATTTCACTATCACCCCTGAATTTGACTACTATCAAAATACGGAAGAACTAGTTGATTCCTTCTGGCAATTTCTTTGATTGAATATTGTGAAAAGTCAAATTTGGAATGATTTTAAAGAATGTAACAAAATATTAAACCAGATACGTACAAAAAGTTATTAGTATGGGCCACATTTTATTGGTTATGTAGTTTATTGCATATCAATATTACTTAAGTAGAGAAATAGCAATTAAGTAGATGAATCTCAGTTATTTCAACAAAATATGCAAATAAAAAGTCAGTCCTGTTCAGTGTTCAGTAATGAGCACATGAACCAATCAGAAGATAGCATCGCTTTAAGTGCAAAAAGTTGACTCAGAGTTAACAATAGGGATGCACCGATTAATCGGCCACTTTGCCGATTATTAATAATCGGCAATATTGGACCGATTAATTGGCCGAAAAAATATTTTTTTTAATATTATTCTTTAAAGTATACTTTAACTAAGAAACTATGACAAATAATTTTATAAACAGTCATGATAATCCTCACAGTTGATATAAAGTGTTTAATAAATTAATTCTCCTACTTTGAGAAAAAAATCATAGACAATGTTGCAACATTTTCCATGTGACGATAGTTATCTCCTTAACACAGTGCTTTTAGATAACTTCTAGTTTTCACAAAGAATAAAAGTCTTGAATTAAGTTGCTACCAATTATTAAAAAAAATTTAATTAAAAGTACTCCTAAATTGGACTCCTCCCACCCCCTATTTTTTGAATTTTTATGTCCAATTGAAATAATTAACAATGTGTTAATGTAATAGAATTGACAATAATATGAAAATTGGTGCTGAGAAATTTGATAAAATAGTGAAATTATTTTTTGAAAACTAGGAAATTGGAAAAAAAATCTTCTCTCAGAAATAAATTACTTACTATCTCCAAACTCGGAATTCTATAAGAGAGAAAAAACAGTGATGGAAAAATTGATAGTATTAAAAACAATCATCCTTATCATTAATCGGCTCTGCCGATTATCAACAGCCGATTAATCGGTAATCGGCCAATCTGCTTATCGGTGCATCCCTAGTTAACACCAAAGAAAGCTCGAAACTACTATTTTGCCAACAGAGTTTTTCTGTCTCTCTCCCTCTCTAGTTCATAGCTTAATATCGACTTAATTGATAATTTTGTATGAAAAAATTTGTTCCATTTTGTGTCAAGATGTGTTTGTTTAATTTATTCCTTTGGTCGATTACAAGTAACTTGATTTCTGATAGACAAGTGATTTGTTTACAGCGTGAACACAGTGATGAATTTTCAGATTTGAGTGAATGTCACAATGCACTTTTGGGGGCCCCTTAGAGATGAACAGATGCGCAGAAAATATTTTTGATGCGCATTTTCGGAATAATTTCGGGCCCCTTGCCATGGGGCCCCTCACAGTTGCGACAGACATGGTAAATCCGCCACGGCGGGAACATTTCTGATTTCTAAGAATTTACTTTCAAAACGAGGTAGTTTTCAATCGCGTGACGATTATTTTAACAGCCGATACTTTCATGAACATTTTATTTATTTCTTGTAGAAATAATTTTAAGATCCTTAAGAATTATTGGTTTTGTACATGAACTTAAGAAAACCTGCGCTGCAGCAAAAAAGTAAAAAGAAAAACCCTTGAATCTGGTGGTCAAGTAAGGAAAATAAATCCTATTTTTAAAGGATCTTTATTTGTTTTAAATGTTCTTTTAGCTTAGTAATCAATGTGTTAATCTATACAGGACACAAAATTTTTAAAATTATTTTTCTCTACTTTTACCCATATAAAGTTACTAAATGTTTTCCCCTGCAAGGGGAGGTCAATTTCCCTCCCCACTGGTTTTGAGAAGTCAATGTATTTATATTTTAATGGACGTGATTTTTGTTGTTTTCCAACGAAATTGCATTGTGTTTGCCCCCTTCTCTCTCCCCCCCCCCCCCCCCAGAAAACTTGAAATGACTGCACTGTTTCCATCGCAAATGTTGGATATTACAGCTAGTGTGAAACAAGTAATCGAAGTGTGTATCTAAAATTTATACTCGGTCCATTACATACCTTAATTCCAAAAGTAAATACAGTAATAACAAATTTGCATACAAAAGACAACAGTAGCAGAGAAACAGATGCATAGATTCCCTGATTAGCTTCTGTTACTGTTTTCGTATATTGATCCGTCGATGAGACACTGTGCTTGTAATCGCTAAAGAAATAATTGAAAAATACGTATAAATTTTACCATAAAAGTTTAACATTACAACATACAATGAAATTGCTTCATTACATTAAAACCTTTTTTTCATCTAAAAATTTTAAATAACAACTTTAAGATCTTTCTAAACTTTTAAAATTTAAAATTGCGTAAAAAAATTGATTTTTTAAAAAATAATATCCAAATTTGAAATTTCAAAAAGTAAGTTTTCTTAAGTTTCCTGAAAATCTGAGATGGTCAATTGAGTATATTGTTGATTTTACATGAAATGGCCTTTAATTTTTTTTTCTTTTTTCGGTTTTAATTGCTTTGAGAGACAAAGCTGTAATACAGCTTTATACAGAAAGGCACCTTTCTGTTTTCACGTAAACCGATAACTTTCTGAACTGAATCGTTAACTAAATGACTTAATTCTTCGAGTTTAAGTTAAATTTTAAAACACTAACTTATAGTGTACAGATGCGTTGGAACCTAAATAACGTTATTCAGAATCGAGCACTGCGCTTTGACATGCTTGACTAAATATAGTACCTATTCTTTTTTTTTTTTTTTTTTTTTTTTATTAAGAGAAAATAAGGATTACTTTACCACAAAGGGGATGATGACACATCATGCAAACTACATTGGCTAAAAAGTGCTTTGATGAGATCACTAGCATTCATTCGAAGCAAGACATTTGGAAAATGTATTGCAGCTGTTGCAAGCGTGACCACCAATACCTAAAAGACAAAAAAAAAAAAAAAGATTTTAATGATAAAGAATTTTTGAAAAGCGTAAAAGTGAATTATTTAAATGGTAATTTGAAAACTATTTTGCGAAAATAACTTTAGTGATAAAATGGAAATTCAAATTTTCAGTCACTGTTGATTTTAACTTCCATCAATTTCGTTCCTTAAAAAATAATTTTAACACATTGAGAAAGTGTACTTATCAGTACCTCTAGGAGGGGAAAATTTCCGAGCTTTGATGTTTTCCTGAGACGACTCCAGGAGATATTACAACGGATAAATGCAGCTCCAATAATACCCTAAATATAAACAGAAAATACCTTAGTAATTTTTAGAGTTTCTAATGAAAAAAAGGTGTTAACAGTACATACGTTTTCCATAAAGCACAATTGTAAAGCCGATTTTTCCATCAGTTACTTTTGTTTTTAAGTTTTATGTCGGTTAAACTGTTAAAATATTAACTAAGTGCTACCACCCGTTTAATAATGATTTTATTAATACGTATAATAATCTCATAGATATTTTAAAATGTAGTTTGGTAGTTGTACACTATGACTCTGAATTAAGAACAAAAAAATATTTTTTCTTGAAAACAATAAAAAAAAAATTGTAACAGTAGCACTTCGAGCGTTAACCATACGGGGAGTGTTAAGTAAGCTTGTTTAGTTATGCTTAGACTTCATATATCTCAGATACATATAATAAAAAAGGTACAACGAAGGGGAATGGAGTTTACCCTCCAGCTCTCCTAATTTCGAGTTATAGAGCCACTTCGAGTATAATGCACTTACATTTGCGGATTGTTATTATCGAGTGCCACAGTAGAAAATTCTGGCTATGCTAGTGTTCAGATGAATTATGGTATTGTTCCCAACTCTCTAATTCAAATCTGACCAATCAAGATCCATCGTTGGCGGACTACTATTGGATTGAAAAGTAAAGTTCACCTTATGATTATTAGCATTCGTGCTTGGATGAATCTACTTCGAAACCAACTGAAAACAAAATGCATCGTGATTGCTGAAATCAATCACTATCCAAACATGTCTTCTTCACGAACTATATTGTTGTCTGTATCATTTTTGTATTGCGAATATTTCAATTTTGTATCTTGAATTGGCGTATCGAATTTCTGATGAAGTATTAAATTTTCTTTAAAATAGTATATACAAATGAGCAGTTTGTGAAAGGTTGCATTTTCTTTTCGCATTTTTATTTATTTATTTATTTAACTTTTATGCTAGACAGCAACTTAACTTGACACTAAACGTCACTACGGGCGGAGCCAATAAGAGCTCACAAGCAGTCAGTGATCTCCTCTAATTCCCCAAGTAGGCTGTGACGTTTTATCTAGCTCGTTTTTCATAGGCTAACGTCACGCTGACGTCACGATGTTTTTGTCAAGAAACGTTGCAGTGTAGTATAGAAATATCAACAGTTTTATGCATTTCTGAAAATGGACAGTAAATTCTCATTATTCCGAATCCTATTCAATCGTTCTTCGCTTAATCTGGAGAGCCATTTAGATGTACATACTGCATAAGTAAAAGGCAAGTATACGGATAAATGTATTTCTGTCGGTCGTATTTTGTATTTTTGTAATTTTCCCTTACACAGTTTAATAATTCATTCTCGAGAATTTAAACTAGAGTTTTTGCTGCATATATTTGTTCGTTTATGCACCTTGACGCAATGTATAGGTTACTTTGTTTAATCCCTACTCTCATTCATTTAGATAGCCTGGATCCCTACTTAGTCCGGATTAATTAGGTTTTACAGGTTTTAGGTTAGGTTGGCTCTGGATTAATTGTTTATGTTATTTTTGAAGAGGAAAATCAAAGTATTACCCCTAGAATTCCAAGAAGGATGAAAGGAATCAATTCTATAAGAATCCATCCACGAGTTGACTTCATATAGAATTTCACAACGTGATCATTTCCAAACGGATCAAGGGACCTGAGGACGAAAACAGCAACCAGTGCGCAGAAGAAGGATCGCCATAATGTCTTCAAGGGAAAGTAATAGCTTACCTGTAGAAAAAAAGTTCAAGCATAAATCATAAATAGAGAAAGAGCTGATACCAGATACCTAAAATAAAATTGTTCCTAGTTAATGCTATGTCGTTCTGTAAAGGTCATTAGATACCCACTAAACTCTTTTGCACATACAGGGTGAATCTAACTTAAGTCCTTAGAGGGGTTATAGTAGACATCCAAAAGACTAATAATTGCATAAGAACATATGGTCGTATTCCATTCTGAGAGGCAGAAAAGAAGAAACGGAAACTGCGGGATGACGTAACCACAAGGCTGTCAGAGACCAGCAGAAGTCGACAACATCTTCGATAGGTTACGCTAGTCGTTCCTTCGTCGGTGTCGCCTGTGAAACGAAACTCGTGGTCGTGTGAATGGTACTGTTATCCTTTTCAATCGGCATTTGTGTAAAACAGTGACGGGTACACCAAGTGCCAAATATCACTACTAACCTACGATCACAGAGGCTCCGAAAGGAATTAAAATTACACAAAGTCGCTGATAGGCATCCCTATACTCTCGTTAGAATCTTACGTACTCAGTAAATTGAGCCTAGTCAATCGTAAGTTCGACGGGAGATAACTGTTAGACAAGCTCGAGAAACGAGAAGTTTTATACATCTCACGTTCGTCCCCACAGGGAACTTTACCCAATTGACTTGCATTTATTTGCTTTGGACACGGACGTTGAAACAGGGATTGTTTCAAGGGAAAACTTTATTAGAGAAAACTTGTCTTACAGGCCCGTGCCCAGGATTTCGTAAAGGGAGGGATTTTCATGCTTTTTCATCCTTATTTGCATTGTTACGAAATCAAGTCAAAGTTTCAGTTTGGGGCATCGCAGGGGGTAAGGGTCACAACATTCCCCCCTCCTCCGAAGCCTTAATTTTAAACCGTGTTACCAATCCAGTATGGTATTTTATATACAAAGGATTATATAAAATATACTGGGATTGGTGAAATCTACATGTAATGATTTTTATGATACCCTTCCCCTCAGAAGAGAAATTTTGCATGCGCTAGTGACTGCAATAGGATGAAGTCGAAAATGCACACAACTTGACGTCAGAGGTTGTGCGGCTTTTAGAGTTTGGTAGATTTCGAGGCTATAAGATAATGATTATAGTTTTGAATAATTAAAACAAAATACTGATGCAAACAAATTAATAGAAAACATAATAGCAGTTTTTTCACTTTTATTTTACCCAACTATAGAAGGCAAAAATACTGAATATTAAAATGTATGTAAAGAGAACGATATTATAATAGAGACTGAGAAATTATTTCCAAAAATTTTAGTAGCTCTGATAAATTTGTAATATGTTTTAAAACTTTAGAACGTAAAATTAATTTAAAGTCTTTTTAATTTTATAAATATTCATTCAGTCTATTTCTCAGCACCTCTTCTTTTTTTCAACATTAACTTTGAAAATGTCTTAAAGAAAAAAAGCGTTTCACACAAAATTTTATATTAAAGCTAATTTACGTCAAACGTGCATTTTCTTCATTGACTCATTATTATTTTTCCAATGGGAGGGGTTTAACCCCCAAAACCCACCCTTTGGGTACGGCTCTGTGTTTTCATAAAATAGGGAAGCAAAATAAAAGAAAGGTTTTTAATTGATGCTTTAGTTAATTTGAAAATATAAAAGATTCTGAGAATCGAAACGAAATAAATAGTGTCCAATGTTTTTTCTCCGTAATGAACATTCTATTTGAAGACATGCGAATACTTTTTGTTCCTTTATATGTGTATGTTTTGCTCTTATATCCATACATCTCTTTTCTTTCATACCGATGCTTCAAAAAATGACTTACCTCTTCGAGACTAAATAGAACCCCTCCAATAGGTGCCCCAAAAGCAACAGAAACTCCAGCTGCAGCGGCAGCAGAAAGAATCTGAATAAAAACAAATAAACGATTAACATTTCTTTCAACGAAGTACATCTCGGGGACAGAGAGAGAGTCCGGACATAGTTATTATTATTATTATTATTTCTCAATATGTAAGTGAATTGACTCATTAAAGATTTAATAGTGCAAATCACTGCACTGGTAAATTCACTAAATGTGACGTGCATTTGTATGATACGTATACCTTCACCTGACGTGAAATGCAACAATAAATCTATAGTGTGGTAAGTGAAACAATAACCTTTTTTGAAATGTTTACCTGTTTCTAGTGAAGAGGGAAGTGCCATTGGCGTGGATTTGAGTTAGAATACTTTTGCAAAACTATTACGAAAGTAACCCAAATCAACTTAGCACCAATTACCCAAAAACGAGATTAACATTTTCAAGGACTCAATACATCATAGCCAAACTATAAGTAGATCAAAATTATGATGGCTCTTTTTTTGTGATGGAGATGATTATGAAATGTCTGTATCTGCGATGATGATTTTTGTGAAGGACACAAAAATTTCATGATTTTATGAGCTTTGTTTCTGAACCCAATAAAAGACTTAAATAGACCTCTGGATACACATGGTTATCATCTGCAGTAGCTGCTACAACTTCGAGAGCGTTTTTAGTTCTCCACATGTCGAACAATTTTATTCTTATACAGAAAAGTTGTTTGTTATCTGGTGAATAACAAACCTTTCTGATACTAGTTAAGGATTCCGGGCTGTTGTGCCGTGGTCTGAATGACTTTGATCCATACGTTTCTATCGCAACTGCGGCGGTCATCTTCAGTGGGTGTCGTTGATTAATTTGGCGACTGATGCCCAAAATTAATCAACGACACCCACTGAAGATGACCGCCGCAGTTGTGATCGAAACGTATGGATCAAAGCAATTCAGACCACGGCACAACAGCCCGGAATCCTTAACTAGTATTTACTCCGGCCGTGAAAGCCTTCATTCTTACATAAACCTTGCTGACTTTGCTCTGCTAACCTTGATATTCACAAAAGCTTCAGTCGTATTTAAGAAGTTGAATTTTTCCTTATGGAAAAAGTTATAAATTGCAGTTAAGCTCTAATACTGATGTTAAAAGCTGCTTATAGGCTAATTTTACAGAAAATAACCTCACCTCTCTTTTCTTTGCTTCATTTTTTCCGTATTTAGGAAAAAAATAAGAAATGATATTTCCGAGGCAGCAAACTATATGAACTAATGGCCCTTCTTTGCCCAAGCTGAGACCCGCAGATACTGCCAACATTATGGTCACAGATTTTATCAGCAGAGTCCATTTGCCAAGGTAACCACGCATTATGAAACCGCTCAATATCGTTTTGATCTGAAACGAAAAATTATTACCAAACGTTATTTTTCCCACTAGAAATTTTCTTTTCTTCGATGCCTAGAGTTGAGAAAAAAGTTGAAGAAATGAGAATATCTTGCTTTGATAAGTTTTTCTTCCTCATTAAGTCTGCAATAAGTTTGTAGTAAAAATGAATCAATGAATGTTTATCTTCATTCACGCTGTACAAATTGTATGACAATTCCCAACCTTTCAAAGATATTTTCAACGTCTGTAATGAAAATATGACACGACAAATAAAAACTAAAGTTAATACAATTTAAATACTGAAGCCATTTTGATAAAATGAAGTCAAATAGAGTAAATTGGAAAGTGATAATCAAACTCTAGATGGCAGATAAATCAATAACATATCTTCTTGAAGGGTTTCTGCTTTTTATCATTTTAGAAAGAATCCGTAATAAAGTTTTAATGAATAAACAAGTGAACACTATTTTGAGAATTTACAAAATGTTTATTTTAAACATTAGATAAAAATACATTTTGAGTGTTTCAAGGGAGTGGTTAAATCTTTCTTACTTCTGGTATTCCTGATCCACATGCATATGGGGCAAATGTTTTCACCATTGTGCTTGCTAGAGTGGAAAATAATACACTCCATCCAACGTAAATTAAGTAAGTTGCTAAATATTCTTCAGAAGTAAAGGGTTGCATGTTAAAAAAATCGCGCCATGAAGTCCACTGAAAGAATTGAGAAAAAAAATAGATACATATAACAAAATCACTTCATTTTTCCAAATAAATGTATGTAAATAGCCTGCAAAGAACAAATCTTTGAAGAGTTGAGATTTACCAGCGTAAAGCCCACTATTTTTCAGTAACAGCGTGAAATATCTTTAGACAGTAGGGAAAAGAATAACCAAAGTAATTAAACCGCTGCTTTGTTTGTTGTAACAAAATTTTTACATTTCTTATAATGGAAATTTTTTTAAAGGATTTTTCGCGGGGTTTTTTTTTTTTTGGTCTGTGTGTTGGTCAGACACACTATAACTAGCAAAAAACATATGGTCGCAATCGCAATGTCGCTAAACACACACAAAGCAAACTGACGGATGCGAAGTAGGTCACAAATTCATTACATAAAGACAATTTTACACTAGATTTTAGTTTTTAAAAAGGTTTCAAGTTGTTGTTTAAAGCTGCTGCCTGTAACTTTAATACACGCGTCGGAAATATAGTGAACTCTCACTCATACGCCGCTTCATTTTTGCCCCTTTTTCACTTATATGACGATTTTTAATGGTCCCAACCCAATACATTCCATAGCAAAATAATGATAGTATCATTCGTTTATGCGTCGTTCTAAAGATAAATATTTCACTTATACGCCGAATTTTCCATAAAATGTAAAAAAAAGAATTTGTTTTCTTTAAAAATAAGCAGTTTTCTTTACTTTCCTCTTTAATCTTTCGTCTTTATTGCTCACGGAAGGCTTTTTTTCCGCATGAACTAGAGTTCGGAGAGGGACTACTATGGATTGCTTTAAAAGGAGCAGTTAGTACTTAAATGTGCTACAATTTTTGTTTTCTCATTATCATTGTAGTTAAGTTACAGTAATTGCCAAACTGTAGTAATATGTCCCTTTTCTATAGAAACATTCTCATTCATTCTCTCATTAGAACCTATGTTGCGTTTTATCCCTTAAATATAGGCTTGTTCACTTATACGTCTCTCTCGCTTATGCGCCTTTTTCTGTTGGTCTCTTGGGCCGGCGCATTAGTGAGAGTTCACTGTAATATGCAGATTTGTCGGAATAGCTCGTCATTGCCATTGTCGGAGCATTGCTATTGTTATAAATGTATTGCAGTTGCTGGCCAAAAATTTTGACAATTGCTTCAAGCTTTTCTAACGAACCAACATTTTGTGAGAAATTATCTTTGTGTAACAATTTATCATTATTTGTTACGTGTTTCGCCTCAGTCTGCGGCTCTATCTACACTGTAGCATGTTAGCATTGCTTTTCCAATAGTATGTTCCTAACTGACAGTTATCGTGTGCTTGATGATCTTATATGCAGATTATTGAGCAGTAGTTCTGAAACAAAGGGTAATCCAGGAACCAGGAATGCTGATAGTATTCCATCAGTTTTGGTCGAAATTTCCAGAAGAGCTTGCTTCAAACTTATGCAAGGTAATTTGTAAAAATCAAATCTTTATAATTCGTTTAAAATGACCAAATTTCTTGCAAAAAACAATGTTGCTCTCTATTTAGGTTGATAAGAATAATTTCAGATCGCTGGTTTTTTTTTTTTTTTTTTTGCTAAGAGGAAAGTATAAATCAGTGGTGCTCACCTACGGCCCACAAAGCTGCTCCGTGAGGCCCGTTGTTTTGTTCAATGCTTTCAATGTTGCAAAACGAAAAGCACGAAAAGTCACAATGTCACAAAATTCGTAGTATATTCAGAAATTGCTTTCTGAAAAACAGGCTTTTGATAAAATAAACATCAAATAACAATGACAACAGTTATTGGTTTATAATTTTCATTCTTCTTCCATATTTTCCCACTTTTCAAAATAATGAAATATTTTGAAATTTTATACGTGCTCTGACCCACGAGAATAATTTTAATACGAAGTGGTGGTCCTCGGCCAGAAAAACGTTGGGCACCTCTGGTATGAGTAAGTATAAAACTGTTGCTTCAAATAATTAATCTTTGGAGACAATTTTGCACAATGAAAGGTAAGAAACAATTTTTACGATTATTAAAATTACCTCGTCGCACTCATCACCTTCATAAAATGTCGTGTTAGATAACCAACAGCACTGTTCTTTGTTGAACCAGAATGCTTGAAGGCAGACGCCTTCCTTCAGGTCCTTCATCCACGTTTCTGCTACATCGATAAAACCTGCCACGGACCCTAAATTTAAAAAAAAAAAGAAATCGGATAGATTGTAGTATCAATGAGAGAATAAAACTATTGATTAGGGGCTCCCAAAATTTTCCGATCGGTGGCACACTTGCAGGGGCGGATAAAGAAATAGTTTTTGAGAAGGGCCCAGAAAAATAAAACATGATCATATTGTTTTTACTAAAAAAAAGCGATCATGGGATTCCTTTAAAATGTTTTTAAAAGAACCCTAACACTAGTTTACTTCAAACGTGGTAAAAAATATATCGTTTCAACATTTTAAACCAATGAGCTACTATAAATCTTAAATAACTCAACCAAATTGATACATACTCACGGTAATATTAAGAAACATTGTCATGATGATAAAAACAAAAGACTATCAAAACAACATAATCACTGTTTTCTATCAAAGTAGTAATGACTAGTGGCATTTTTAAAAATTTTCAAGGGTTTATTTGATTTTACCTAGTTTTCAAGATCAAATCTCTCGATCTCTTGAAATTGATATTTGTTTAATTGCAATAGGTTAACGACTTTATTCTACATATTTGTATCAGTAGCGCAACCACGGGATGGATTTTGGAGTTAAAATTCCTTCCAGAACATCAACACATTTTTTTACCCTACTCAAATTAAAGGATAAAAGCAGTATGTAAACTTTTCCAAACGGAATAGATGTTTTCAAAACTACCACAAATGAAAGATCGAAACAATAATTAGCTTGTATTTGATACAGCAACTGTAATGTTATCTTGATTTTGATTTAGTTTCAAATAACTATTTCAATAAAAAAAAATGCTTTTCTTTTAAAACTTATGAAATTCTCTCCTGGGAATTTATACAGAGGAACGATTCAAATGACCTAACTCTTATATACATTCATGAATACATTAATGTATATCAAAAGGAGGAGAATATCGCGAACCCCCCCCCCCCCCCCCCCCCAAGAAAAATGGATGTGGCATTTAAATGTTTCACTGTGCTTCCTCTTTTTCTTCGTTTTCAAGTCTGTGATATCAAAATGAGTTATTAATTATATTTATGCAAGGGGGCATAAAAAAATAACTGCTAAGCCATAAAAACTGTTTACTTGATAGCACTTCCCATTAAAAATGAAAACGAAAGCAACTTTTTTTTTTAAATACAGGATTTTTTTCTGGGTGCACCACTGATTTATAAATAAATTTATTATGTTCTCACAAGAACGGAGTTTTCACTTAAAGAGAGCTTTAAGCTATACTGGAATCGCGAAAAAAAAATACACAAAAGTTAATGGAAATTTATCTACTTTAACTAGTTAAACATTGTGGAGTGTACAAAAAATATAATGTTGCGGTAGCATACATCCCATCTCTCTTACTTAGGTTATAAAAAAATAACCTCACCGGTTAAGGGTTTATAGACTTGGCTTGTAGAACCTTATTCAATACCGTATTTCATGGATGTAATGTTTTATCGCAACTTAATTTCTGTTAAATATTACATTAACAGATGAAATAGAATATTCTAATTCTTGTATACCTGCTGAAATGCCCACGAGGAAAACGCAAATCCAGCCAGACGCTTTGTCGAAGTAGCCTCTCATCAGATTCCATGTCGATTCCTCCATTTTTCGACTGATATACCTCTGTCTGTATTTATCACGAGATAAATCCCTCTGCCAGTCTATGGTGTGAAAGTCATCATACTGTCCAACACCAGGATGAAATTTTTCATAATCTTGGCAACAGTCCTTTTCCAGTGGCAATCCTTTTCGGAAATGAAAATTTAAAACAAGAAGCACTTATTTCAAATGATATTCTACCACAAAATTACACCATCAAGGATGTATGTAATCAAGATCATGTGATCACTTTATGTATTATTATTATCATTATTTTTAATATTAATAACACGAACGTCATTCAGGGCAACCCAAACCGATAAGATCTTGCAATCATTCGGGCCCTGTATGATGGCGCTTTACCGTTATGGAAGTCAAGATTTTAAATAACTTCTCCAGGTGATGTAAACTGAGACAATTAATTTCATTGATGGAGATTTTTTATGGACTATCTGTTCAGGGGGGGGGGGTGATAAGAATTCTACTCATCTCATTATATAATATACAGCAGCCAGTTATTCTTAGTAATATGTTTTTACAGTTAAACTTCTCGATGTTTGCTAGCTGTAGCCCTAGGCAACAAATGGTCATCTTATGTAAGCAATGAAATATCAATACTGAGTCCCCATCCTCCCATTCACGTACTGACAAAAGGGCTTTCAGCAAATCTAAAACACGCATCTTACAGCTTTTTTTTTTTTTTTTTTTTTTTTTTTTAACAATTAAAATTGTTTATTCATTTCACTTTACCGTCCTCAACATTATATCTTTTCACTTTCTAATTGGTAGAGAGTGAATCACAGAATTCGTCACTTTATGTGGCGACTGATCTTAGATAAGGTAATGATGAATAATTATTCTTTTTTATATGCAACTTAAGAATTTCTTACATCAGAGATATTTTAAGGAGGATATGGAGGGCTCTTGAAGGCAAAGAAATAAGCCCTGCGCTTTCAATCAACTGACTTGTTGTCAAATCAAGCATCCAATAGTTTCCTTCTACTTAGTGTTGAATAAACGAATTGAAGCTGGTGTGCATTAGATTTGAGGACTGACTTCTTCAAAATCGACTAACTTGATCTAACTCATACCGTAAGAAGCGATTTTTCAAAATTCAGTGACTCCCTTTTTGACTGACCGTATTTTTAGATGGTTGATCAATTAGAAATAATTAAATTTGATACTGGTGAATGGTTTGCTTTAGTCTTATAATGCGAATCAAGAGCATGTAATGCTTAAATTTCATATTACTATTTGAGGGCTTAATCGTTCCAATATTCGAAGCATATAGTGAAAAAAATAATTAGTTAAATGAACTCACTACCTTTATAGCATTGACCGCAGCTTAAAGTTTCCTCCAATATAGTTCCAGTCCCCGTGATATGGATTAAAGAACTTTCGCTGCTTTGTCGCCTTTTTCGTCGTTGTCCTTGTTCAGTAGTTTCCATTGTCTCAGAGTCAAATGTCAGGTAATTGCTCGATCGCCCAGAGGCTCCTAATTTGGAGTAAAGGCTCTTAGTAGAATCATAAGACTGCATTTCTCCAGAAGAAAGAGACGAATTTTGCATTGCGAATCTAAAAGGAGTTTCTTTGGTTATTATGCGAAGATCATTTCCATCATTAGCGTTTAATGATAAATTAACCAGTGCTCTCTGTTCTGTATCCACATCCACACACACACACACACACAAAGAAGAATTTTAAGATACACAACAGCTTCATGATGGCAAGTTTTATAAAATATTCAAAACAACTGAAGAATGGGAAAAATAATAAAGAAACTCCCCTCCCCCTTATCCTTTCGCTTCTAGGGCCTGAAAGTGCAGAATGCAGCTTTCTACACCCTCTCCGTTTCGCCCTTTTTTTCACCTACTTTCCCGTAAAAAAAGAAACTCGAAAAAAGCATGAAAAGTGGCTTAATGCAACTTAAAAATATGGCGAAGTCTAAAACAAGTCAAAAAAAAAAAATAATAATAATAATAATAATATTTCAAAGTAGGGTTTTGAAACTGAGAAAATGTGTGTCTGTCTGCCCCCCCCCCCCCTAAAAACTTTTGAGTAAACAGTCCGATTTGAGCAACCTTTTTTGCTCGCAAGATCTCGTCAAGGACACCTCACTTCTATATTTTACTTTTAGATTTGAACAGCTTTTCGCTCAATTTTGAAACCTTCAAACAGTCTGTCTCCCTCCCCCCTTATAACTTTTGACTAAAGAGTCCGGTTTGAACAAACTCTACCGAAAGCGGATGCGTCATTTGACATCGCTTTAATTTTTGATGTAGCCCGTGCAAATCCTGGCTACGCAGCTAGCCTTGAAGGGGCAAGTGCGGATAAAGGTGATATGTGACAATTTAGGAAAAACTTACTTTTTACCATGGATGAAGGTGATAAGGTAATATATATTTCTATATCTATATATTTTTTAAAGCTTTTTCTAGAAATTAAGAAAAAAATGTCACATATTCTCTTTATTCACTTGCGCCCTTCAATTGTGTTTGTGAGTTAACACAATCAAACACACTAATTTGAATTTGTGTAAATCGGCGAAATTCAAATGTCACATATCACCTATATCTACTTGCCCCCTCCCCCTTCAATTCTTTGCGTTACATCAGCACTGCTCGACAACTTTTTCTTAGGTTAACGTTAAATGACAACGAACGATTCACACAGGCTATAGCATGAAAACGATGAGAATTAATGTACACTTTTGACAATAACACGATAGTATTTTGCTAAAATTTGACACCAAAAATTGAAATGCCTAATCCAGTGCCCGGTTGGGAATATTTTGCCTACAAAATTCCGCATTCAAAAATTATCGATGTTTGGGAATTTCGTTCGAAACTTTCCGTAAATCTGTCTTTCCTGCATTTATTCGCGGCATGACAGAAACAACACTCCGGAGAAATTTCCATTTTCACTAATGTTATTTCTATATCCTTTAATAGATAATTAATGCTTTACATAAGGTATCGAATTGTTTGTGTTTTAATTAAAATTCACTACTATTAAGCTATCGAAGCTGAAAGAAGATGAAATCTCGGTTTTCTATAAAAATAACGCAGTAGCTTTAAAACATTTAAACGAGAAATTGAGTAAGAGTTTCTAACTCGCTGAAATAACTGACTGAGACATAAATTTCTAGAAATTTTTAATATTCACCCTCGTAATAAAAATTATGGATTTTCATAACTAATCATTTTGAGCGTGAAATAAGTGTTTGGATCAAATTCAAATGGATGATGCTCAGGACAGAACTGTGTATATTGTACATTTCATGAAGTGGACTTAAGCTGTTTTTTGCGTTACTGAATCGCCAGAATAAATTCTAAATCGAAATAAAAGCACGAAATTTTTTTATCGTTGGCGTTCTTGTAATTCATTCTCATTCATCATTTTTCCAAAACGAGGACCCTATTGAGCCCAGTTGCTTGAGTTCCGTAAAATATATTTGTTTCTGTATTAAATCGCACTTCTTTTTTTTTCACTGTTTTTTGAGTATGAAGACGGTGCTAGAAAGACGGTTAGTGTTTGTTGTCGGTTGTTATAGTTGTCGTTACAATTTCATATCTCAGACGTCAACAAAAACATTTTGATTTTCTTAACTTAAATTAACATGCTTTATAAGTTAAAAAAAAATAAGAATTTAACCATTACTTTCAATGATCACAATGGGTAAATAAAAAAAAAAATCCGTTATTTACTTAACGTACAAAAAAATATTATCGGGCAGACATCAGTTTTTTTTTTCTCTTCATTAAATATTTATATCATCTGTTCACGTTTATACTCATAAAGCAGATTGATTATAAAAGGAATACTATCAATTACCACAAATAGCATTATTTTAAGGATCAAGTTTTGATTCTTGATCGTATTATTCGTTTTCGATAACATTACCTCAAAAATGATCAAGTGGCCAAAAAAATTTTTATTACTTACTTTAAAATGAATTTTTTTTCAAACACACGGGAAAAAAAATCTCATCGCTCTTACTCAACTATTTAAAAACTTTTAAGGGAGTTTAGGTTATGCACGCCAATGGAAAAGCAAAACTTCAAAGTGCTTTTTCTCGATGATCGTTTGTGTGTGTGTTTCCATGTTGATTGAATCCGCTAAAGAATTTTTTCGTAAAAGATTTTAAAAAAGAATTATTTTTGCCACTCAGGATAATTTATTTAACAAAACTATGCCTTGAATTAGCATTATTTAAATTACTAAAATTTTTAGAGCATGTAAAACCTTTTAAACAAAATTTACTAAACATTTTTTAATGATTTTTTACAAAATCAAACACATAATATGTTCTGACCACTATACAGTGGCCGCCGCTTATATGAATCACTTTTGTTCCAAATAGTTTTGATTCGAATAAGCGGCTGATTCAATAAAACGGCTAAAACCATTTTTGAAATTAGCACAAAAAAAGGTTTAGAGTTTTTAGAAAATTGACTTTTTCCAAAATTAAACGATATTTTTTATCTTGGAAGTAAAAAATTGATTGTTAAGTAAATGTACATGCAAAGGTTTCAAAGAATCACTTAAAATTAAAAGAAATATATGATGGAGGTAATGTGACCCTTAATTCGGCCAATAGGTTCAAGGTTTAACTGATCATGTAGGAATGCGTTTTGATCTTGCATTCACTTCACATGTTATTTGATACATCGCTGCAAGGCCAGATTGATATATCAGTGTTTACTAGGGCGAACCCTTTTTCGGAGCTCCCCTGTAATCAAGCATTACAATTTTAGTCATTTTTAGACATTTGGGGACACCTAAAACCCAAGGCTACGGCTTAATTGGCCTATTCAGTAATCAGGCCCTGCATCTTTAAATTAAATCCTTATTCTGCTTTATCAGATCAACTGGTTACACACAAC
Source organism: Uloborus plumipes (assembly GCA_038373865.1). Taxonomy (NCBI): domain Eukaryota; kingdom Metazoa; phylum Arthropoda; class Arachnida; order Araneae; family Uloboridae; genus Uloborus; species Uloborus plumipes. The sequence goes on along the minus strand of JAXGGA010000194.1, from coordinate 131,201 downwards.
ATTGACGATCACCCAAAAATCTGGTCCTTTTAAGAGCATTAAAATGGCAAAGAATATCGGTAAAAATGTATCTTAGGGAAAGGAAATAGGACAATCTAACGTTTTGCAAGTAAGATAAAGTTAAATTCAACATCATTTTGGATTAACTAGAGTTAATACGAGAAAAAAAAAGAAAGAAAGAAAATGCTAGTAAAGCAAAGAATTCGGATGACATTTCACTTAATAAAAACGACCTTGCTCTACACTTGTCCGTCAAAGGTATTACCTGCTTTCTATGAAGGTCAAAATTGGCAGTATCACGGAGTCCTTTATTTCTGCCAAATTTGAAAGCAAACTTGACTTTCTGTTGACTTAAGCTGATTTTTAGAGCAGTAAATAAAGCAAAAACTTAAAGAAAAAATTAGCCTTTAAATTGCAAATGACAAACCAGGACGTTTCTATTTAATATAATAGATTTCAAAACATAAGTTTGACAAAAGCAAAACAGTAGATTTAATTAAGAAATGCTGATACAGATTTTATTTCATATAATAAACTTCTGCGTGTTAACGAGACCACTGCCTTTACTTTGCTAACTTATGTAAATAGTTGATCTGAATACTTAGTATTAGGGATGCACCAATAAGCAAATTGGCCGATTGCGAATTACCGATTAATCGGCTGTTCATAATTGGCCGATTAATCGATTTAGTCGATTAATTTTCATTTTTACTTCTATTAATGTCTCCGTCACTTTTTTTCTTTTACAAATCCGATTATAGAGATACTATTGATGAATTTATTTCTGAAAAACTATTTTTCTCCATTTTCCTAACTTTAAAAAAATAATTTCAAAATTTTATAAAATTTCTATTAGCTAATTTTCATGTTATAATTAATAAAATAAACTAGACACGAAAATTCAAAAAAAAAAAAAGCAGGGGGAGATTGTGGTGAGCATGTTAATTTAGGAGCACTTTTAATTTGGGAAAGTTATTCTTTTTTTAAATTTATATCAAATTAATTTTTTATACTACTTTCCGTTATACAGTTTTTCAGTTATTTGGCTTATTTTTTCTCACTACACTTTCGTACTACATGTTTCTCTTGTGTTTGCAGAAAGTTATTTATTTATTGTTCATAAACATTTTTCATGGTAAATTCTTGCTCAAGGTATATTTAAAGTACTTTTATTAAAAAAAAAATTTTACTGCATTTAACGGCAAACTTGGGTTGATTATAAATAAAATGAAATACTTATGATTTCCGCATTCCAATTTAAAAGTCCAGTAATTTGATCGTTTATAATAGTAGTGACATGTGAATATCAGCTATGAGGGTTAATTTTTAATATTTCATTCAGTTTTACGCAATTTCTGTTTTGCTTTTTGTTTTGCTTTTACTCTGTACAATTTCATCTTTCATATTATAGTAATGTTTGCGGAAAACTCTTTACTGTTAGTAAATTTAATCTCTTTAATTCCTTATTGAAGGTGCACTTTGAAAAATGATGTTTAAAAATGTTTTCCGCCGATTAATTGGCAAAAGGGCCGATTATGGCCAATTAATCGGTACTGTTGATTAATCGGTGCATCCCTACTTAGTATTATCAATGAAACGTGAGTATGCGAACTAAGAAAAAAAATACAGAGCTGGTAATAAGGTAAAATCAGTTGAAAATGAAAAACCAATCTATATACATAAAGATGACGGTGTTTGTTTGTTCGTTTGTAACCGCTGGCCAGAAGCCCCCACAGCACCTACAGACATGAAATTTGGCTCAAAAATTCGAACATATCCCAGTAAAATGCACCTCGAAGGCCAAATTTTTAATTTCGAATTAGTTATTTTTAAATTAATTAATTTGACTTCCTTTACATTTTTGCACGGGCATCACCGTGCGGGTAAAGCTAGTTAATATATAAAAAAGGAAAATAGCAGGAGCAAAATACTAAGGGCTTTTTAAATAAAAAAAGAAGCAATAAATGTACACATGAATGCCTATCTTAATAGTTACTTGACATATTTCTTAGCATGTAGTTCTAATTCATTTTTAAAGAATTTTACGAAGGTATTTCGCTCAATTAACATTTGTTTCTAAACTGCACAGCAATTTAAGAGAAATATAAAGGTCAGCAAGATCGACAAGAAGTCATGTCAGCCTATAGGCTGACATGACTTCTAGACCCTAGTTTCCGACTATAGTCGGAAACTAGGGCCCCGGCTCGGAATCGGAGTAGCATAAATTTTATAAGTTTTATGGGGGAGGGGAGCTCAGCTACCAAATCAACAAGGGGCCCGACTTGGCTCTTGGTGGCCCTGAAGGTCAGTTACCATTTTTTCCTCCAAAAAACTTGGAGTGTGAACCAAAGAAGTTTTGACGAAACTTATACTTACGAAATTGCCGGTGTTGAGTATTTTTTAAGACAGTAAGTTATTATCAACACGTGTTACGAACAGGGCTGCGGAGTCGGAGTCGGAGTCGAAGAGTCGGAGTCGGACTGATTTTGGACCAAAGGAGTCGGAGTCGCTGAAAAACATGTCGACTCCGACTCCGACCACCTCCGATTTGGATGAAATTTTATGGAGGTGAAAACATATCTTTGAAACTAACAGATACAAATTTTCAGCGTCCAACATCCAAATCCTAAGCATCTAGCATCATTAAAAAGGGCTTCAAATGACGGGTCTTTGCAGCAAAAATGCAATGTGTTAAAATAAAGTCTGGCCATTTAACAAGAAAAGGATTAGTTTTGCACGGAGTCAAATGACAAGAGCGGCACTTGTTTATTGCTCTGGAGAAAATGAACTTTTTGGGAGGTCACAGTGACCTCCGAGAATTGAGATAAATGTGGTGAAATTACCTGCGAGAATTCTTGAGAAAATTTAACTTTTTGAGAGGTCACAATGACCTCTCATGACCTCCGACTGGGATACCCCAGCTTGCTATCCCCCCGCCCTAAAGTAAGTCCTGGCTACGACGATGAATAAAAATGAAACTTTTTGAAATGGACTTATTATTTCAACCTTTGTTTAGGGTTTTTCCCTCTTCATATTTGGGTAAAAAAATTCTCAAAAAAAATCTGGTATGGACCCCACACTACTTCCTTTTACGTGTAAATTTCTTAGTAGTTGCCTTAAGTGTTAAAAAAAGTGCTTGGAGTGAGCAAGGTAACAATTCAAATATTTACTCCCCTAATCTGCCACGAAACAATGCAAAAAATATTTTGCAATGGTTAATTTTCTAAATATTGCTGATTTTAATATCATTCAGTGAATTTTTCGCAAAATATCGCCAATAGCGCCAAGTTGAACCCAAATTCGAAAAAAATTTTTTTTCGCCAACTTTGTTACCAACTTGGCGATATGTCGCCAAGTTGGCGTCAAACACTTGCCGACCAAAAGTTTGGCGACATATCGCCAAGTGGTCGCGCCAATTCATATCACTTGAGTCTGCATTGAAATTAACACTGATTTACCCCAAAAAAGGGGTAAAACACCCCCTTGGGAACATTCGAATGCAACCACAAGGGGAGGTGCACAACTAGACTATCCTCAGAGCCTACATACCAAGCTAGAAGCTTCTACGGCAAATAGTTTTTGAGTTATGCGACCCACATACATACATACGCACACACGTACATACAGACGTCACGAGAAAACTCGTCGTAATTAACTCGGGGGTGGTTGAAAAAAAATTTTCGGCTGCTTATATGTTGGTAGGTACATATGCACGTGCTGACAGGTCAAAAAAACTAAGGAATTTTCATTCGGGGGTGAGCAAAATCAAAATTTAGACTCAAATTTGTGTGATTTTTTTTTCGCGATCACAATACTTCCTTTACTACGTAAAAGGAAGTAAAAAAAGCAGGAGTCGGGAGTCGGAGTCGGAGTCGAAAGTTTCAAAATCCCGGAGTCGGAGTCGGAGTCGACCATTTTTCCTCCGACTCCGCAGCCCTGGTTACGAATCCTAACAGCTTTAATATTTTCATTTAACCCATTAAACGCCGCTATATGTACCACATTAAAAATAATTTAATTTTTGTATGTTTTGAGGTTCAATACACATCGACAACCATATGTAACTTCAATTTTTCAAAAATATTTATTTAGTCATGAGATATGGTATGGTCCCAAAATGGGAGACTTGGCGTTTAATGGGGATAACATAATTATATTTTCTTCAATAGTGATGATCGAATAAAATCTGGCTAAAACTGGTTAGAAAACATAAAAACTAGTTTTGTGCAGTTAGCAAAGTTAACTATTAATACCTCACTTTTTTTATTATCAAGTTGATATCATATTTAATCCATATAAAAGCTTTGAAGTAAAAAACATGTAAGTTTTTGCATATTCTAAGCATCACTTTTTTTCATGAAACGGAAATTGTTCCTAATAATTTTTAACTTTTTAACCTGAAGCCTTAACATTTTCACGTACCACAATGAAGAAATAAAAACTTCAAATTAACCCTGCGGGGAATCAAGTAAATGTAGTCTGTAAATGAAAATGACTGTAACCCTAGACAAGTATAAAACAAAACTAAGAAATTTTTGAGCAGAACAACTTTATATTACTTTCCTCATAGGCGAGGTTCATTGATTTATTTTTTCTGCTGTGTACCTATTGTATACTTCGCAGCATGTTGGATAACATGTTTCATAATTTACAATATCAGAATGTTTTTTGGACAAAAAAAATCTGTTTTTTTGTTGAAGTAGAGGTATAAGTAACGATTTCAGTTTCTCCAATTTCGTATCCAAACCTGCAATAATTCCTAAAAATTCAACTTGATTTTTTTATCCAATTATATTTATGATCTAAGCAATAGCCATGACGACTTTCCTTCTCAATTATCTGATCAGAGTATAGTAGGGGCGACCAAGTGGTACTGCACTCATTTTCTGGTACTGTGCTACAATTTGTTGTCTCTGGCTTGTCTAAAGCTTGCTGCGAAGTCAAGAAATTCAACACCATTTTTGATGTTAAGAAATTAAAAAAAAAATGTATTTTTGAAATTGAACTTCCCTTACTGAACCTGAATGTCACTTACCAATAATTTAGGAGGAAGGCCTCATCCCCTCTTCTTAGGGGTGCCCACGAAGGACTGGAAAGGAGCTTGATGTATCAGACTGTGCCCGTGAATTTTTAAGGGGGAGGGAGGGGGCGGTTCGAATGATTCAGATATCATTATAGGGGAGAATCCTTCTTTAGGGAGATGACCCATTGTCCTTGGGCATGACTGACCATTGCTTATCTAGAACATTGTACAGAATGAGTGGAATATCACCTTTTCTAAGAAAAAACACCTGCTTTTGAACAACAAAAGAGAGCCCGGAAATACCTCTTCATGACAAAAGAGAGCTTACTGTGTTCAAGTACAAACGGGGTGACCTTCAACAGCAAATGAAACGAGCAGTGAGTTTATTCATGCAAAGTGAGCGAGATTTTAATTCTGCTTTCTTGAGATTTGTTCTTCTAGTCAGAACCCGCCAAGTGTCCCATTTTGGGACCTCCGTAAATAAACAGCTATAAAACCCTTTCAAATTATTTTTCTTGACCCCTGCTTATTAGGACTTGAAAAGAGATCTCTTGTGATTTATTTTCAATGTTTTTAAACGCCTGCATTCCATTTAGTTATTTTTAAGGATTTTTTTTCCTTATAAAGTAAAAATCAGAATTTTCTCCTAAATGAACTATTTTTAAAAAAATAGAAATTAAGTTTCAATTTTTTTGAAAAAAATACCAATCAAGTTAGGTACTTTGTTAGTTAATAACAAACACTTTCAAGAAATATATCTCAAGTACTTGCGAAGGAAAAAAATCTTAACCTAAGGTTCCCAAAAAGGGAGACTTGGCGCTTAATGGGTTAAAAAGGAAAATATTTCGCTGAAACTCACACATAAAGAATTACTTTGCAGTTTAAAAAGCTTAGTTAATTAAAAATGCCATATTGATCCCGGCTAGCATTGAATATGTGTTAAACAAAACAAAAAACAAAAAACGGAACACTAGACTTTGGATCCGGCCAAAAACATTTTTTTTAAACAATCTTTCCTCAAAAGATATGGGGTCGACTCATTACTCGAACATATACGATAGTCCTTTATTGAAATGTTTTGATATTTATTTTATTTTTTTTTTATCAGACAGGGGGTGAAGAATTTCTTAGTGGCCCCCGATCCTCCTTAAGGGGTTACAGTACCTCAAAAATGACCAAAAGACCAAAAAAAATTTTATTGCTTATTTCAAAAGTAAAAGTTATTTAAAACACTCAGAAAAAAACAGCATTGTTCTAGCTAAATTATTTAAAAAGTTATGAGTGACTTTAGGGCATACATGCTATGTGTTCTAATGGAAAAGCCAAACTTTAAAGTGCTTTTTCTCGGTGATCAGTTTTTAGTGTTTCTATGTTACTAGAAATGCTAAGGAATTTTTTCTATTAAAGATATCACTTTAAAGCAATATTTTTTGCACTCAGGATAATATATTTAACAAAACTGTGCATGGAATAAGCGTTTTATAAATTACAAAAATTTTTAGGGTTTGTTAAACCTCGAAGAACAAAATTTTCTAAGATTTTTTTACATAAATGGTCACAAAATATTTTCTAATCAAAATATAAGAAAATGAATGCACAGATTTGTTGAGGTTTTCCTTGTGATCATTTCGCAAAAAGAAATTTTGAAATTAGTGCAGAAACAAAAAAGCCTTAGGGTTTTAAAAAAACTGAAATTTTCTTACATTTTTCAAATTTTCAAAAAAAGTTTTCAAAATTTTTGATGTTTGAAAATAAATTATTGATTTTTAAACAAGTGCAGAAACAAATATTTCAAAGAATTAACTTTTTCACTTAAATTAAAGAAATTTGTTAGAAAGGTACTGTAACCCCTTAAATGAAAAGGTGTAACCTATAAATAAAAGGGTGTAAAGTGGCAAAAATGAATATTTGACGATAACTTGAAGCAAAAATGAAAATTAGGCGATAACTGGTGAAAATGGTGGAAGAAACGCCGATATATATTTTTTAGCTATGAAAAGTTAGTGATAGTCCTTAGTAGTTAGTGATCCAGTGTGATTTAGAAAAATTAGAGGAAAGTAGAATGAAGTGCAAACTCTCTCATTGCTCAATTTTGGTAATGAAGTCGCTCAAACTATGCATTTTTTACGCATAAAAAACAATATAAAATATATAAACTAAATTTTTGCACAAATTTACACGTTAGTGAGTTACGCTTTGCTGGATAAATCTTAAAGTCATGGAATGTGCAATTCGATAATAAAAGTGCGAAAAAAAAAATTTAAAATTAAAAATAAAGGAAGCATTGCTGTATAAAGAACACGGGAACTACATAAAGAAGAAAAATAACGAAAAAAGCGAGCAGCATAATAAACATGGCACAATATGGAAGCTCATAATCTTATAACCAGTTTGAAAAGGGTGGCATTTTGTGCTACTAAGAGGCTGTCCATAAATGACGTCGCACTTTCTTTCCGGCATCCCCCCCCCCTGCCTTTTCACATGTCACAGTTTTTCATAAAAATATTTTTAAAAAAAACGTGATGTCATGCTTCTTGCTACAACCCTCTCTCCCCCTTGCCACAAAGTCACAATTTTGCTACTTCCCCTCCCCCCTCGAAGAGTGACATAGTTTAGGAACAACACCTAAGAGTGTGTGGCACAGTCAGTATAACCATAGCTGCCTAACTTACGTGATACGGGACGAATTTACAAGCTAAATTTGTATCAAGTGACATAATCAAACAAAAACTCAGTTCTTGAAACCCTAACTTTCACCCCAAAAGTGGCCACACGGATATTTGTTATCACTAGAATTTATAATGCGATTTTTTCACTTTTTTATTACTTTTCGCTCAAATGAAAAGTAAATAAAAGTTCTTTTAATATTTTAATAAATTGATATTTAAAATCCTAAGAAAATGGTGCAATAATCGTTCCAAGGAGAATAAAATTTAATAAAATACCTTTGTTTCGGATCCTTACTCGAACCTCCTTCCGATTTCTTTCAAGATTTGAAGATCAAAGACAGTCTGAAAAATGTCGAATGCACTCATCCTATACTTCAGTTAACAAGTGCAGAAATCCTTGTTACTCATCAAAGACAATGAAACGTAATGACGGTATTCTGTCATTAAAGTTTGTTGGAACACCTGTTTTGCGTATCCTATTTCCTTCAGTTGTCACGTTTCTTACAACTTCTTAACTCGAAAAACTAACTGTGACAAATATGTGAAAATTTGGTTATCTGATCAAGGAAAAAGCTTTTTAACTGTGCTTTTATACTATAACTACAAGCGCACACAAACGGATTACTGATTCTAAGGAATAAAATGTGATGTGGATTCCACACTATTTCCTTGTCGACTATTTAATAATTGATTTTTCATTAACTCAAAATTTTTTTGGGTGTACTCATGAATAAGCATTGTCAGTAGCAATTCTGCTACTGACAAAACTACTACACCTATAAAAGTGTAGTAAGCATAGAGAACGGCACTTTCAAATGCCAAGAAATGCTATGTTTTTGTTGACGTCTGAGGGTCGGACTCTGAAAAAACATGGAATTAAGTAGCGTCTTGGAGTGAGCAAAAAACAAATAGATTAACAAAAAATAAATAAATAAAAACTATTACGCAGGTTTAGTTTCGCTGTAGTTACGCAATAGTTTCAACATGGCATGGGGTGCTAGAAGGTTCAGCACATGGAGTAGGAACCGAGGGAACTGGGGGAGCTCGAGCTCCCCCTAGAATATTTCAGACCGGCTTAGCTCCCTGGGAAAATTTTCTTACTACAGCTTTTGCAGCACACATTTTACCTCAAACCTGTCTTCAAAAATGTGATCTACAGTACTGTGCAAATTAAATGGAACAAACGCATTTTTTAAGAACTGTTCCAACCTCAGGAACTTCACATATTCTCAACATTATCAAAAATCGTCAAAAATTACGTTTTTAAACCTACAATTTAGAAAAATTGCCCGGGATGATTTTGCCACCCCAGTTCCTGTCCCTAATGTGAAGAAAGATGGCCAACAATTCGCTTTCAAGACTTCTATTTCAAAAATTTATATCCTCAAAAGGTAAAAATTCACAAAAAATCTTCTAAAGTCATTGTTTTCAAATTACCGTTTGGAAATTTTTCCGGGAGAGAAGTTTGAGACTTCCCATTTCTGAGCAAATATTACATCTATAACTAAGTTCATATTAAAAATGTAAAAGTGTACTTAAATTGTCGTCTTTCTGACGAAAGAGATATTAGTAATGCATTAAAATTACTTTTATTCAGAAAAAATGTCAATTCGAAAATTAACCACTTTATAGTTGAACGTGCCTAAAGAGTGAAAAAAATGTGTCTTGCCCCCACCTCTCCCTCCAAGAATGTGCCAATATCTGGCATTGCGCCGCACCGGGCTCCCCCTGTTTTTACAAAGTTCCTACGCCACTGGTTCAGCAGTAATGAAAATCGAGTAGAAAGGGTCCTTGACATTGGCGTACATCGCACCCCTGCAGCCGCGACGCGGGGGAGGTGGGCACGATCCAGAAAAATATTTATTGTTTAACAGGGGAATGGGGGGATATCTTACAAATCTTGAGGGCCCACGTTAGTCTTTGTACCCAAGTTGTGAGAGCAAATTCAATGCAAATTGCACTAAAAAACAGCAAAAACCACTACCGCTTACGTGTAAATATACTCATTTCCCAAAGCTTGACCCCTCAAATTGACGGGGTGCCTATTACCTTTTACCCATAGACCTAAATGGGATCAGGTTCAATGAAAATTGGAAAAAAATATTCACCACGAATCAGCATTGTGCGTAATTTATTCGCCCAGCAATCGGGTTAAAAAGAACAATGTTGTAATCATATTGCAGACGTTCATGCTATTGTTTAAACAACATGATTTAATTTATGAATTCTCGAAGTTAATGTTTTCGTCAATTGCATGGATGGAAATACGTTATTTAAACGATAAACTATTAATTAGTGCAGCAGAGTGTGTGTCGGAGGAATATTGGTACTATGAAATAGTAGATCATAAACAGCTGAAAAGTGATAAATGTAAAATTTTTGCTTTGTTAAAGAATAACGCAATTATAGCTTTTTACTACAATTATGGAAAATGGAAAATGTTATCAATAGTTTAAAAGAACATTGAAAATACGAGGGTGAATCAAATGAAAACCTTAAAAGTGTTATAAATTATTTATTTTGACAACTAAGTAAAACTTACATTTATCATTTTTCGACATAGTCTCCTTGACGTGTTATGCAAGTATTCCACCGCTTTGGAAGCGCATGAATACCACGTTTAAAGAATTCTTTTGGTTGTGCCTGTAGCCACTCGTGCACCGCGGTTTTCACTTCTTCATCACTTTGGAAATGCTTGCCTCCCAATGCATCTTTAAGCTTTCCGAACACATGAAAGTCACTAGGGGCGAGGTCTGGAGAATAAGGTGGGTGTATACTGTACTGTCATCCTGCGATGAATTTCCATTGGTTTGACACCTTCACTGCTCAAGAAACGAATGACTGATCGCTGTTCTAACGCGGTGCATATTGATAATGGGGCGGCCATATTGTAACTGAAGTCACTGCTCGTTGTGTGTAGCAAGGTCACTACCGCACCTGGTGGTCATTGTGTGAACTTCAACGAACATCCCTGCCATCTACCGGATAAATCCTACAACTTCTCGGAACTTTACAGCACTTTTAAGGTTTTCATTTGATTCACCCTCGTATTTATCAAAATTAAGGTATTCTACTTTTACTTAAAACTATTGAAAGGGAAAATTGAAATTTGATGATTTCTAAAACACTTTGAATAATTTACGTGATTTTTAATAAGATTTAAGAATTAAATTATTTTTTATGAAACTTTAAACATAATTTAAGAGATGACGATTTTGAAAATAATGTCTGAAGACTTGTTCTTGTGGAAGGCAATGGCAATTTCCGGCTTAATTTTTTTAAAGCGACCAGCAAAATGTCGTTCGAGATTAGCCTTATATACGTACCCAATATTTCTACTTCTCGCGACTATCTTTTATTTAAAAGCAGGCATTGCTAAAGTAGTAAAAGGATCATTTACAACAGCCTGGTTTCTGCATTTCGTTATATTGCCAGCACCTCTGCTTTTGAGGTTCGTTATGTTTAAACGTCGGAAAAAGATATCGTGGGTTTTATATAGAATTTCCTTACTTGAAAGGCTGTACGACCAGCGACGCACCTCTGAAAAAAACAAACGACTCTATATAGGCATTAATATTGCTATGTTTATTTTGGCAATATTTCCATTGTTTCTTGCAGCTATGTATTGTTACGTAGCTGCTCTTTATGATGATACGGTAAAAGAATTCTGGATGAAGACAAACGACCTGCAAGGAAAAATTTCCTTTCTCGTGTTATTCTTACTGTTTTGTACATTTTTTGCACATTCTTCACAACTTCCTTTTCTAGTTACATTGGGTATTTATGTACTCCTTTATCGTTGTCAGCAAACAGCAACTTATCGAACATTACAACGTCGGTATTCAACACCTACTGCACAAAAATTCCTGTGTGAAAAAGCATATTCTATAGTTATTCTTCGAGATTGAAAATCTTTCAGAGGTGCTAAATATTTCCTTATCGGTACCAGTGTTTCTGCTCATTTCTGGTAATTTTATTAGTATGTACGTAGCGCTGTGGACATCAATTGCATTTTATAATTATTTATACTATTATGCTTTGGTGGAATTCCTTTACTACTTTCTCGGCTCCAGTGTAGTACTAATCCCACTAACAATAGGAAGTTCTCTTATTTCTGAGCGATTTTCCGAAGTTAAGAAAAACATCAGAAAGTTAATGGACAAAAAATATAATATCATAAGCGAGGAGAATAAATTTTTATTGAAAAGGATTGAAACACGTCCTACATTCCAGTTTTCAGCTTGTAACATTATTTATTTCAACAGAAGTTTTGTTTTAACTGCTTTTGGATTACTAGTTACCTATAGTCTCTTACTCGTAAATTTAGAGAAGCTTTGAGGTCAAAAAATAAAAAGCTATTCCTCAACTGATTTAGCAGCAAAATATTTTAGATGTACCCTTCTCACAATTTGAACAATTCTCAATAAACGAAACACGTCTTTTATGTAAAAATAAAACTAATAGTCAAGCTAAAAGTGATGTAAAACACATTATTTCAAACTTTTACGCACTATATTTTAATTAATGATGACCACAAGAACCTCCAGGTTCACAAATGATGAAATATTGCCTATTGGGTGAAAGTAAATACGTAGATGTTTTGAAGAGTAATTTATTTCTGGAGTATTCTACACTAATCAAGAATCCTTCATGAAAAGTCTCACACAGGTCTCCGTGAACCTAACATCAGTCAGCTCCCAGAAGTAAGAATTTGTAGAAATATCTCGAACACAGCTTTTGAATGTTCTTAAACAATTGGGAACTATCAGCAAAGGCACTCTATGCGAAACCTGCTTAGATGCAAATTTTATAAGTAAAAACGGCAGCTCACAAAACTAAACCAGAAAAAAAAAATAAATAAATAAATTGAGCGAATACCTCTTGAGGCACAACTTAATAGTTTTCACAGAATAATCACCAAAACTGACTTTGAACTCAGATTCCTCACCACTTTCCCTACCTATATTTTCTATAAATTGTTTTTTCTAGATAGCTGAGGAATCAAACATCTAAGATATTTCTCTCTTTTCCTAAGAGTCATTTTTAAACATTTTATCATGTAATTAACTAGTAGAGTAAACCTAGTTAAATTACGATACATTAATGATTAAAATTACAATTAAAAAAGAATGTGTGTTTTTTTTTAAATAAGAGCTAATCAATTTTAATCTTACACATGCAAAAAGACGAAACAAATTATGAAACTGAGTTAAATTATAGAGCTGAAGGGAATGCCTTCCATCTTATTTAAATACGACATTTAAATGTAGACGTTGCCATTTAACACCTGCAAACTGCTTCACTCAGTTAGATTTTACTTTTAAAATGCTATAATGCTAGAGAATCCTTCATGAAATAATTATTGGCGATATTTAGTGTGACCCACTTAAGATATCTCCTTGGTTGTTCTACTTTTCGACAGCTGTGGTTATACTTAATAAGAACTGTATGGTACTGTATCAGGTTTATTCAGAATTTCCACCTTTCAACTGTTGGCTCGTGACTTCTTATTATTTCCAGCAAATTTTTGCATTTTTTACTGTTCCATTTAATTCTTTAAAATTCAAATTAATAGACATTGCTTATTAAACTAGACCTAAAAAAATACATAAGTTCAGCAACATTTGACACTAAAAGAACATTCATATTTTAATTGGGATGCAGATATTAGGCTTAAAATAATTGAAGGGCTCGGTGAATAAAGGGGTGATGTTACATTTTTTGAAAAAACAAGGTGGACACAGGTAAGCAATGGATACAGGAAGTAAAAATCTCTGAGACCTTGACTTGAACATTATTGAGAAGCCTAACATAATAGCTACTACACATGTTAGGATTGTTTTTATATTAATAAAAAAAAAAAAAAAAAAAAAAAAAACCCTCCAGAAGGCTTCTGGCTTTGCTAGTGGTCTATATGATTAATATAGTTAGATGAGATTATAACATAGTAAATAACTTCAATAAAGAGGCGGTAGTAAAGAATAGAAATCTCATATTTATTAACAAAAACATTTTTTCACAACTATACTTAAAACTTAGAATATTCAAACATCAACTATTTGGCAGTGTAACGGGCCATAAAAGAACATTTTGTAACCACTTCACATGTCTTTCAATTAGTGTCTTCTCCCAATCATTGGGTTTGGCAAATGTCATGGATTGAGCTAAAAAAGCTTCCTCTTTCAATAAATCCCAGTCAATTTTTTTGTGAATTTCACATTCCAATTTGTTCCTCTTGCGTTGCTTGTCATCTTCAAATGAATTGCCTGTATTTTTAAACTTGGGAGGACAAGACCCATCGTTTGTGCTCATTAGCTGAAACTCATGCAAAATATATCGTCGATGATTCCACAACGTCTCATGCCCAGGATATACAGTTTGCAAACTGCTCAGTAGCACCAATTCCTTCTCAAGGGCATTGTTGAAGGCAACTAGTTCTCTGTCACTTATGACTGAAAGATGGCAGTTGTTCTTTGCACCATCGGAATTGGCAGCATGGATGGGACATGAGAATGAATCATGTGAGGATGGCTTTGATGGGCTTTTCTTACGAAGTGATGAAATGAGGAATTGACGATAATGAAAGCCACTGTAATCAGAAATATGAGACGTTATCCAGTGTTCTACTTCCAGAAGCTCTTCTGAAATTATCTATGGAAATGAGAAGGAAAAATTAGCTTTTTTAAAATGAAAATTATGAATTTGGAGATAAATACAAAAATATATTGTTTTGTCTCCTCAATACTATTGTCACCTGTAAAAGAAACTGAACAACAAATGCAAACATAAAGATAAATAAAAAGGTCACGGTCATGAACCTCCCTAAACCTTCAACAATATTATTGATCCTTCCATCTTGTATGAGATAATCATTTAATAATTGTTTACAAGATGGATAGGCGTCGAAAACCATAACTATCTACTTATATTAAAAACTGAGTATCTTTCTATCTTTCTTTCTATCTTTCTTTCTATGTCACGCTTCTTTCTCCTGAACGCCAATGAACTGAAAGTCGAATCAGGTACCGATAGATAGGTAATTTTTCAGGCTTCATTAGTTTCAATTTATATAATTATACAATTTTAATTAGCAAAGATATCAATTAATAAGTAGTCAAATTTAAAGCGATTAAGTCTAATAAATGTTTAAATATGAAATCCATTTGTTGCAAAACGTGGTTACTATGAAACAGTAATAACAATGATAATGAGAATTTTGAATGAAGGCTTAACTAAATCAAACATGAAACATATAAGCGGGCTACTTATGTAGTATTTTTATCGCTAGCTACTTGTAATATTTTGAAACATTTATTTGTTGAAAAGCCATCTACTTATATTAAAAACTGAGTATCTATGTCTGCTTTTTTCCTTTGAGCGAGCTGAACTTACTGAAACTTTCCTCACCATCTTGAAGGCGCGAAGCATCTCAATAATTCAAATGATTTGTTTATATAGGAAAAAAGTAAAGGCGTGAAGCGCCTGTTAGCGAGCCACCTTGGCCGGGAGTGGTTTCTTGAAATTTTCCTCACTACTTTCAAGGCACGAAGTCCCCGTGCAACACCGGGCCACGTGAGCGGTCTGTCTTGAAATCGAATGAACATTAATTTATATCAAATAATATAACTTCAGAATGAGGTAAAAGTTAGAGGGGGGGGGGGATGTTATGCATCAACATGCCGCAGGAAGCTAATCTAGCTGCCCTGGCAGCTAGTATATTATTACACATTGCGATCAAACATTTTATAAATAAAATGTAAAATTTCACAGAACTCTTTATAATCCATTATTTATTTAAATTATATTTACTTTCATTGACTGCAAAATTCATAAATAAATTTTATGTCCTACTAGATGCGATATTCCTGGCCCATTTGGTGCTTTTATTGACACCTTAAGTTTTTGCACCTAAACCTCCATATTCTTCAGTATGACCCCCTTCCCCCCAAATGTTAGTCAGCATTAGCAGCTGGTTTTATTTCCTTTGATAATTTAGTTCATCCAAATATATAGTAATAAATTATAGTTGAATTGGTATCATAAAGGAAGCAGTGTAAAGATTTTTGTTTCTGCTTTTAAGTGAGAACATTTTTGTCCCGCCTATGGATAGCTTGAAGCTAAATTCAGGCTTGATTATGAATTGCAGGCCATTTTCATTGGTGAAACAAAGTATGCTAGAAAGTGAAAAATGCACGTATCTTTATTCCAAGCGTATTGGCCTTCTCTGCCACCCCTCCCCTCTCATCTTCTCTCATGGACCTCTCCACAACAGCTTCATAAAATTTCCTTTATACAGGGATATTAAGGACTACTGCTACCACTACACGCGAGAAAACTGATTACTAAGATCATACAGACTCAAACCAAAAAATTTTAAAACTGTTACAGTAAAATTTAAGGCAGCTAATCGATGCAGACTGCGTTAGGTTTATGTCGGGTAATGTCTATCAGTTAGTTGCTAAAAGAAGACAAAAGAAAAAAAGAACAAAACAAAGAGTTACTTTTTTGTCTTCTCTATAAAATGTTTCTCTTTAAAACTAACATGTGACTATTATGAGAGAACTGACATGAAACGCAAGTAAACAGGATACATTAGAATACCTAAAACAGATTTCAGACACAAAGACAAAAAAAAAAAAAGCTATTTTGTACATTTCTTTTGTTTTGAAAGTTTTTTATAGCTGTTTAAGATGTTCAGTATTCAGAAAATATACGTAGTAAAAATACTTTTATCTAACCTCAGTTAAGAGACTAAACGATTCAACTCTGGCATGATTTTCTTTTGTATTCTGTGCATGATATTGAGAAAAATTCACTTATTTTTACTTTACTTTAACAAAGCAAAACAGCCATAAAAGGTAGTTCACAAATCTTAAAAATAAAATTCATAGAATTTGACTAAGTAGCAGAAGTCATGAATAAAAAAATTTTCAGTCCAAAAAAATAAAGAAGAAAAAAATATTACCTTGACACATAAATGTAATATTTCTTGCATTAACCATGAACGATGGCACCATGCATAGTAATTA
Organism: Uloborus plumipes; assembly: GCA_038373865.1. Lineage (NCBI taxonomy): Eukaryota > Metazoa > Arthropoda > Arachnida > Araneae > Uloboridae > Uloborus > Uloborus plumipes. Next base: position 114,480 of record JAXGGA010000194.1, on the reverse strand, counting down.
TTTGGATATAAAGAAGCAACCCTAGTACAAACAAAAAATTCATGCTCAATAACTTGCTGTAAAATACACGGAGAAGCTTGACTTTTCTTCCTGAGTTCTAATAATACAAATTTTCTAGAAAAAAAAAAAGAATATTTTATGACAAAAATTACAACAATGTTTTACAGATAAATTTAAAAATAGTGTTTTAAACTAGAGTTGGAGAATATAAATTTAGTTTTCAAGCAAACATTTGAAAAATAAAAATGGAAGCACTGCTTATACTTTTTAAAAGGGATTGTATTAAAAAAATGTGTAATAGAAAAATAAAATCTGTAATAAAAAAAAAAACATAAATAAAATAAAAATCTTAAAAAAAAAACATAAAAATGTGTAATAAAAAAAAACATAAATAAACCTATAACCAGTATTAAATTGTAGTTGCATTTTTTAAAACACTAATAAAAATTTCTTAACAATAAGAAAGGGAAAGTTACGCATATTACATGAAGAAACTCATAGAATAGCTAAACCTTCTCATATGACTTGTGTATTAGTTTGGAGCGAAAATGACTAAAAAAATTTTTTTTTTTTTCAATTTCAAATAGCTTGATGGGTCAAAATGTGCCATTTGACCACTTAAATAGAGTGAAAATTTGAATAGATTTGAAAAAAAAATTTGATCTCCCTTCGCAACCTTTTATTTTACAATATTTAGTAATATTATGTAAAAAATTGACTATACAGCAGACAAATTGTTTTTCTAAAATTGTTTCTTTCAGCCACCTTCAAACACAACAAAATATCACAAATATAATAATTAACACAATAAACTATCAAAATACTAAATAAAATAGCACAAATGTAAAAATATAATAAAATGTCAAATATTTGAAGCAAAATGTGAAAGTTCCCCTTTTGTCTCAAACTTCGGCATTAGCTCTCGCGAAGCAATTCAAGCATGGACCATCTCGTGTGTGTGCCCACAAACAGCTTTCGCCACCTCTGTTATCTGCTTAACATTTCTTTCCACGGCTTGAGTATCATTTGGAAATTTTCACAGATGATGTTTGGAGTCAACTCCATTGGGATGAGGTAATCAAGTTCAGCGTCAGTCATATCATTGATGATGGGAGGCGATGAAATATGGCAGACATCCCAATAAGTCATATCGAAATATTCGACATCGCGGAAGTTAAGTTTTCGGGGAACCTTTAAACTCTGTACTTATCCACTGGAGTTTGTAGAAAGACCCGTTGCAGGCCCAGTTCTTGTATGTGTGACTGATGATCCATCATCCTTGTTATGAGAATATTCTCCGGATGAGCAAAGAAGGCATTGCGATGAATGACAGAGTCAACGATTTCTTTGTGTTTAGAGCTGAGGTATCTTCACCTGACAAACATCTGGTGCAGGTACCTAGCTCCAACTTTGCATTACCAGTGGGCTTTTACAGTAAACTATGTTGGGGCATACACACAAATAATGAATTTAACAAGAGTTTTCAAATTTTCCGAAAGTTCCAATTCACTAAAATATAATCTAAGAATTTGATTGCCTGTAGTGATCCATTGGGAATGATTTAGGCAATTAAGGTTACTAATTGTTAAAGTAAGGCTACATTCACCTTTGTTGATGCTATTGCACATTTCCAGAAGATAACGTTGATCTGGGCTTAACTTCTTCAGGTCCAGATTGGAAAACTCCTCTTAACAGGATGATTGGTGCACGTAGCAAGCCGTTTTCTGATATCTTCAGAACATCCCTGTGATCCTGTAGTCATGTCCTCCAGTGCATGGAAAAGATGGAGCATAGGTAGCTCATTAGTGTGGAGCAGACATACCAGCCATTGCAGAGGACACTTTAATGTTTCCTCCAGTCTTCGTATAACACCTGCTCTATGACCTGTGTTCACATTAGTGGGATCACACCCTATAACTTTAATGATCTCCACTTCTGATCTATGAAACTAGAGACTATAGGCACAGCAATGTCTTTGCTGGAGTTCGATGTCAGAGTAGTGTGGTTGAAGTAAGAAGAACCTGGCTCTGCAGGGCATTTGTAGTTTGAAGTCATCTCGAAGCACTTGCATTTGCTGAGATCAAATAAGTTGTTGGCTTTGTTACGAAAGTCAGTCAGTCTCTGCGTAGCTAGTTTATATTATCTTTTTTCCCTTTGTAAACCTTCAGGATCGTATTGAATTTGTTGTGGAAGGATCTCAGCTTTTCAATCGCATGTTCGTGACGTACCGTTGAAAGTGAGGCCTTTGTCTATATCTCTTCCACTTCATAAAAAATGTTGTGCGATGTATAAAAAAAAAAAAAAAAAGGGTATTTTTCATTTTCCGTCTTGATGTCTTGTTGTAGTTGCATATATTTTTTCATAACATCGGTGTAAGTTGGGAGAGTATTGGACGGAAAGTTTCTTGGAGAGCCAAATATTACGCATGATACTTTGTCTCTTGTGACTGCCGTCAATTTGATGTATACAATAAATGTAATGTTTATTATTTTATAAGTAATGAATATATATTTAATTTTAATTATTCATATGATAGAAAATATCCCTTTGAAAAAACAAATATACAACTAAATATGATTTTCAGTTTAAAAATAGTTGAAACCGAAATAGTTATGGTTTGGCAGTTTCCTATTGTAATATAATAACATTAGTATAATCTAATCTTAAGAATAATATAATAATCTGTGCTGAATTTAAATTGAATCTAGCTGCAAAATCATAAATGATATCCATCAAATCAATAAAGAGAAACTAACCTTTGAATATCTACTACACTTACAGGATATCTTCTGCAAACCTAACGATAACAGGCGGAAAAATAACCTTTTCTTTTCTAATAACAGGGTGGCCACAGGAAGAACAAAATCTTTTTCCCTGACTTTTCCCTGACTTCTCCCTGTCCAACTAAAATTTTCCCTGATTTCTAGTACGGCACATTTTTCATCCTCTTGAAGCTCAATTTCTTCTCTTATTTGATACCTGGATATTTCTGGCTATTTAAACTATGTCAGGCATTAATTATTATTTTTTCTAAACTTAACAACAATTACAAGAAATGCATTTGAGACTGTTAATTTGTTGATAAAAAATGAAGTTACATATTTGGTTTGTTTTATTTGAAACACTAAAAAACGTCATCAACAAACGGAATGTTTTTCAAATTTAAAATCACTTTACTAAACTTCCAACATCTCCAAAAAGAGCCTAAAAACTTTTGAGGAACATCTTTCACCGCTACTCTTCCCTCTAACTTCACAAAAGATAGAATTCAACTTTCAAGACTGCACAAAATCTCCCTAGCCTTAAGACAGCTAGAGATGGTTTATAAAAGTTTTTAATATGTCGGCTATGAAAACTTTTCAAAAGAAAAGGCCCAAACCTTTCCCCCTAAGTTCACAAAGGTGGCAAATTTGTATCAGCCATACTATTTCTTCACCAAACAATCCGTAAAATATTTACCGTATATACTCGCGTATAAGTCGAGAAATTTACTCCAGAAAATGAAGTTGAAAGTCAGGGGGTCGACTTATACGCGGGGCAGAATTTTCGTAAAATTTTCCCGAACAACTTTTGAGAAAAAAACACTCAAAAACGAGAAGATTTTTCCGATTCAGTCCAACTATTTTAAACAGAGGCTAAAGAAGTAAATACTCATATATTTTACTGTATGTTTGCATAGTTTGATTGTGAAATAAAGAAAAAAAATTACAATAAATGACCGACGGCATGAAAAGTGCGGGAATTGCCGTATGCGCGAATTTTCCGATTGATTGCATTTATCTTTTTGAAACAGAATGTAATATGGTTATATTGCAAAATTTTATTGATAATAATGCAAAATAAAAGCAACTGATAGCAAAAATTCTAACCGCAAAATCGAATCCTTACAAAAACCGCGATCGTAAAATCGAACCCTTTACAAAAATCGCGATTCAAAAATGAACCCTTTTTGTGAAAAAGAATAACAATTGTGCTATTTTCAACACAAGAATGCTCACTGCATTTTATTTTCCTTCTTTTTAAAACGTTTACATTCAAAAATCGCGGTAAAACGATCCCAGATCGGTCCCGATTTACGAAAATCGCGATTGCAAAAATGAACCCTTTATATGAAAAAGAATAACAATCGTACTGGTTTTAACACAAGAATGTGCAGTGCATTTCGTTTTCCTTCTTTTCAAAACATTTATATTCAAAAATCGCGGCAAAAACGTTCCCGATCGTTTCAGAAAATTCGGTCTCGACTTATACGCGGGTTTTCGATTTTTTCCCGATTTTCCTTTAAAAAGTAGGGGGGTCGACTTGTACGCGAGATCGACCTATACGCGAGTATATATGGTAAGCCTTCAATCTTAAGTCAAATTATTTTAGGCAGAGGGGTTCCAAATCCTCCATCCTTAAATCACTGAAAGAAAACAATAATTTTTTTTTTTTTTTTTTTTTTTTTTACATATTTGAGCATTGGAAGTTTCTCAATGGTTCATTACTCCAACACCTAACTTTACAAAAGATTGCAACTTAAAATTAGGCTTTTAAATCATCAATTTTGAAACACATTCAGGGGGAGAAGGAGAATGCCTGAAATCTCCTACTATCACTAAAGATGGCCCAAATCAGCATGTTAAAGCCTCCAGTTCAGATATTTTTCTAAACCAGACTCCCTTCTCTCCAAAATTTACGTCACCAAACACAACGAAAAGCTTTAAACTTTCAATGTTTAAAAGTTTTTTGGTGATACCCTCAAAATTACCCCTAAATGAGCTACACAAAGATAGCTTAGAGTTCTTAATAATTCAGCTTCGAAGCATTTTTGAGAGAGAGCTCCCTAAACCATTCCCTAAATTCATCAGAAGATGACTTAAATTTGGGTTTTTAACGTTTCGGTTTCGGAATTTTTTCTAGGAAATGCAAAACCGCTATCTTTATAGCCCCAAAGACAACGTTAAAATTTTAAGACCACAACTAAAATTTAACAAAAAAAAAATCAGAAGGTATCAAACAAATACCCTCTCTTTTAGGTCACTGAAAGATAGCTCACTGGGAAGTTCGAGCAGATCCAGCTTCAAAAACTTCCAGTACAAGCCCAGAACCTCATGAAAATGCTCATGAAAGGTGGCCTATAGTTGTATCTTTAAAACTCCAGTTTTGGATTTTTCCAACAAAAAGCCTCTCCTTCTTTACTTAGACATTGCCTAAGACACCACAAAAGATTTAAGATTTCAGTTTTGAAAATTTTTCCTCCACTCTCTTTAATTCACAGAAAGGTAGCCTGAAACAGAGTTCTTAATACTTCAGCAACAAACAAAACTTGAAGAAAGTACCTTGAACTCCTTCCTATAAGTTCACGAAAGGTGATCTAAATTTCCATTTGTAAGACTTCCTTTCTTTCTCAAGTAACCCCCCTCCCTTCTATACATTTAGATCACCAACTACTAAAAGTCTTATACCACCTCTCCCCCCATTTTTAGTTTCAAACATTTCTAGGCAAAAAGTCTCCGAATCCATTCTTTTTAAGTTTTTCAAAAGTAGCGAAACATTTCGCTTTTAATGCTGCACAGTTTTTTTTTTTTTGTTTTTTTTCATTTGGATTACAACAGTCGAAATCTTTTTCTTAAGTTCACCAAAGATTGCTTAAATTTTGCATTTTTAGGACTGCAGTTTCGTAATTTTACCAAAAACAAAGCCACTCCTCCCCCCATCACTTTACATAACAGCCTGAATTTTTCAGGCTTCAGCATTTTTCAAAATACTCCACGGAAGAAATCCCAAACCTCCCATCCCCTTTAACTCTCCATATTAAAAAAAAAAAAAAACCCTGCACATACCTTTTTACGTCTTTGTTTACAAACAATTTACGACGGTTTTGGAAAATTTTCTAGTAAGCGTCTGAGATGTCCTTAGATTATCAAAGATGTAATCGTTTTTAACACTTTAGAGTTGAAAAATTACGGACTGAAGTTCTGATTTAATTTTCCCTGATTTGTTCCCAAATTCCCTGATTATTCCATGATTTTTCCAGAATTTTCAAAATCCCTGATAATTCCAGGTTTTCCCTGTTTTCCAGGTCTGTGGCCACCCTGAATAACTAATAATACCATCAATTGAAATTAAAGTGAAGTATTAAAAATGTAAATTTTAGTAACCATCGATGCAAAAGATGAAAAAAAAAAATAATAAGTAGGATATCCAAGTCTTTTAATGCAGTATTTTGGCATAAAATCTCAAAATGTCAATTTTTCAGGGGGGGGGGGCGAAGGAAGATAAAAAAATGTCAGAAAGTATTGTGATTTTGCAGAATTGTTACTATATACAAAAGGCACGTTTTCCGCATACAAGCTTAGAAAAATTTAAAAAAAAAAAAAAAAAAAACAAGTGTTTTCGCTCCACCCTATTGTGTATACAAGCTTTCTGCAAAAAAAAAAAAAAAAGAAATCTGGTCCAAAAGGGCACATTGCATCACAATTTGGTTTATCAACATACAAACAAGTTGGTAAAACTCAAAACTTAATAAGTTAAATAAACATTTATCCAAGTTTCCATCTAGTACCAAATAATCTGCTTCAATAAGCTTTGATATGTCTATGTCTTCAAAAGTAGATTTGAAACATTCACCTCGCAAGTTCAAACTTAAGTGACTATTTCACATTATACAAAAAGCACATACAAAAAATCAAAATCTAAAGTAAAGTTTAGATTTTTCCCTCCAATATTCTATAGCATTTTACCATTCAACAGCCGAGGACAAAAGAAAATAATACTTATAAGAAAACAAGCTTGAACATTACCAGATCTGGTCATCTGCTTAAGAACTCAGATTTTTCAAACAGGTAACCTTTTTTTTTTTTTTTGGCCTAACAAGCACTTTTCTAAGAATATAGCTGTCTGACTGTCTGGATCAGAATTAAACATCCATTACAGTATTTTCTACTGATCCATTCTTTCCTAAATTAGCACTTTACCATTTTGCAGTGGTTATTTGTGGTATTTTAAACACAAATTGTTTTTATTTTTTCATCAAATCATTTTAACTGTATATTAGCTCTGCTTTAACCTGAATATTATTGTCTCCAGAGATATAGCGTACAATTCCAGTCATTTTCCCAACAGTGTGGACATTTAAAGGAAATGAGTGTAAGAATATGCATGTTTTTAAAACATTTGTTGACAACTCTTTCTTTTGTCACCTTTTCAATAAGGTTGAAGCACTTAATGTTCAGGGAATACAAGTCAAGCAGTAAGACAGAATAAAATTGTACGCGGTATTAAAATTTTTATTCTCTTTATTTTGCTTTATTTCTTATTTTCAAAATATTTTGTGCTTCACTTTTTGCTATTTGGTTAACATGACTTATTTGTGATGCAATCATATTATAATGCAATACTGTAAGCAAAAAATAGTGAGCCTGAAACAGTGTCTCACACAGAAATTTTTCAAGGGACAAAATACCATTCGTATATAATACCCAATTTGCCGCCAAACATATTCTTTAGATTTCGTTGATTGTCAGAAACAAAAAAAAAAGAAAAAATATATATATACAGTGAAGCACCGTTTATACGTTTTTCAAGGGATCGTGAGAAAAAAACGTATAAATGAAAAAACGTATAAATGAAAATTATAAAAAAATAAGAAAAAACGAATATTTGTGGTTGAAAGAAACTTAAGGGTTATAAGAAAAATAAAATAATGAAATACAATGACATGAAGCATGTAATACTAACCTTTTATAGAATTAATTTACATCTACTACTTCTCATATTCATCCGGACTGACGTTCAAGGTATTTCGTTATTTTAGGCTGTAAGTCTCTTTTGGAATGCACAGAAAAAAGTTCTTTGTTTATAGTTAAAAGTGCCATTTTAACGTTATCAGTTAAGTCACTACTAATGAGATTGTCTTGCATGGTGTTAAAACCCTCTAAAGCTTGCTGAAAACTTGGCAGTGGCTTTTCCGAGCAATTATCCTCTTCTTCGCTGCTGGATTCTTCATTATCGATCATTTCGTCGATTGTTAGAAGTGAACATGTTCTGAATCGCAGTGAACGAAGTCATGAAATGAAGAAACTTCATTTACATTTGATCAGTTTTCAGGGAGAGCAAAATCAGTAACTTCGGTGATTTCAATAGGGCCATCCACTGAAGACAAAAATCCACCAATGGTGAAGCAGTTTTTTTATCGTTTTCGGTAAAACATCTGCCCAAGCCCAAACTCGCTCCTTTTGACTCAGATTTTAAAAAACGTATAAATGAAACTGCGATTTCAGGAAAGCGTATAAAAGAAATTTTTTAACATTAATATGTATTGGACTCTGCCGGGACCGAGAGTAAAAAACGTATAAATGATAAAAACGTATAAAAGAGAAACGTATAAACGGTGCTTCACTGTATATATATATATATATATATATATATATATATATATATATGTATTGAAAGAGTAATAAGTTTGATAATAAAAAAAATTATTACAAATAAATAGTTCATTACATTACGAGAGACTTTTCTTTAAAAAATAGTTAAAACACTGCTCATAGCAGGACAAAATGCTCTAATCAATTTAAACCAAACTTAATTACCTATGTGCAAACACTTGTGAGCTTTTTGGTTTACGACTCAGGACGATTTCTGTAAATCTTAATTCATCTGAAGGCTGCAACAAATTTTGGCACAAAAGTTCCTTCCTAAATGAGAAAAAGAAAAAATACATGTAAGAATCTTTATCTTACAATCACTGGCGTAGTACATCAAAAACTTATACTTATCTCATGTGACAAACTTTAGAGATTCAGAAACTAACCTTTAAGGCCTTTGAGAATATTTTGCTTTTACTTGACCTAAATTTCATTAGTCATTTCATGATTAAGCATTGCAGTATTAAGAGCCATGATTTATTTAAAATCTGCCTTCATTACTTACAGAAAGCTAGCCAAAAAGAAAAATGTAGTGCAACCTCGTTTATCCAGCAATCATTGATCCGGATCCTGTGATACGCCCCTTTTAAAAAAATGTATATACACATAGATAGTAGTTTTAAATTAAGATGGTGAGAAGATGAATAAAATGTAAACCAGAATTTGACTCTAACACTGCTGTTAGCAATAAATCAAGGTGGTGCTTTGTCAGTGGGGATGTCTAAAGAAGGGCTTTAGTGCGGACATGCACAATGGAAATCGGGTGCTGCTTCAGTATGCCATGAGTAAGCAAGTGGTGTACACATGTTACACAACACATCATTACTGAATTTCTCGCAAAAGAGGATACCATTCCAAAATGTTGAAACAGTTTCACTCACAGTTTGTCAAGGAAGTACTGTAGCACACTCTAGTGTATGAAAGGGCTAGAAAATTCAGGCAGTAGAAAAACAACCAGATGAAAATACCAGGACAAGAACTGCAGACAGCACTTTTGTTATTTAATTAACTTTAATGAAGAAAAAAAATTAACCCAAGTTATTACTCTTGCCCTTGTTAATGAACCATAAGCGGCATATTGCAACAAGTGAAGCCGGCAAGCAACATGTAACATCATTCCTTAGCATGAAAATACAAGGCCGCAAACTGCCGCTTTAATGCGAGGGAAAATGGAAGAACTTCATTGGATCCCACTAGATACCATACAGTTCAGACCTCCTCCATACGGTCCAAATCTATCACTTTGTAGCTTCCATTTGTTTAAACCACTCGAAACAAAATCAGGAGGACAACAGTTTGAGGGTGATACAAGAATAGAAGATTTGGTGTGCAACTGGCTCACCCCATGACAATCTTCTTTCTATTACAATGGCATCAAAAACTTGCCAATCTGGTTAAAAAAAAAAAAAATGCGCATTAAAGAAGGATATGGAGTAGAAAAAGGATCTATTAAATTTTCTTCTTTTGGGTATGGCAGTACACTAAAAAATAAAAATAAATCCAGTTTATATTTGATTTGCCTTTGTGAAAGTGCATTCACTATATTTCACAGTCTACATATCATGATCTATGCATTAGTGATAAAGCATTTGAGTGACAAGCTTCATTTGAAAATAAGAGGTTTAATATAAAAACCTGAACTAATTCCTCATTAAGAAATGCAAAAAAAAAAAAATATTTATATTTTATTAATTCTTGCACACAATATTAGTTTTGTTACAAAACATGGTTTTTTATTGCAATTAACGGAAAGTGAATATTAAAGGAATGCTTTTGCTTATCACAAGTTTTATTCATATTTTCAAACTTGGCTTGCTTTTGGTCTTGGTCCCGTTAGTCTGTATAAATGAGGTTGTACTTTATGTGATAAATAAAACTGATTTCACACTTAGATTCTTAAAATACCATCATAAAATAGATGTTACCTTGCATTCCAAACTGTTTCAATTTCAGGATTAATTAATAAAATGGCACAAGTCCAAATGATCAAATGATCTGGATCTATAATTTAAAGAATATATAAAGTAAATATAAATTTAACAAATATGTATTCAAAGTGCTTTGCATAAAATCACAATAATGTAAGGCTCATTAGAGAGTGCTTTATGCATAATACAATGCTCACATATATTAAAATGTGTGATAAATTCTAAATATTCTTACAAAATGGTATTTCATTTCCTTTCAATGAAACACCATCACAATTTAAGTTAGCAAATAAAGTTATTTATTAGAATCGCCTTGAAATTATTTTAGTATATTAGGATTTTTTGAACTTTTGTCAGAAAGTTACAAAAATAAGATTAAAAATATTTCTTTGCAAGCAGTGGAACTCCTAGCAAAAGATGAGAGGTCCCTCCCAACTATTCCGCCAAAAATCAGTGAAACCAAAAAGTGTTATTAGATTAGCATTTTATTTTCGAAAATAAATAATGCATCATGTCCTTTTTATCAAAGATAGATTTTAGTTAAAATAATGACAGGATGGAGCTCTTCTTTTTCATTACCTTAGAATGAAATTCACGGTCTTAAAACGTGAGGAAATTATGGACAATCAAGGAGGGGTTCCTGCCACGTACCAACTAAGGCATTTTTGTCCTTGCTACCATTAATGAATTAACTTTTTCTAAGAAAATGTAGAATATCATAAACGAAATTAAATGCTCAATATTTCATTTGCTTTTTGTATATTTTGTTAACATGCCATATGAACCTGTCAAAGAATGCCCATTAAAAGAAATAGTTCCATAGAACATTATTTGGTAGTTTTACTCTTTTTGATTTGCACTCGGAAAATGTCAAAAATGTCTAGATTTTAGAAAAATTTACTTTGACGTAGGAGATTAAGTGTTTTACCAGGTATCATTTTAAAACTTTCTGAGTAAGCTGTCGTATACATATACCTTGGCATGGTTATGTGATATTCATCTAAACAGCTTTATTACCTAAAATTCAAAAAGTATTAGGCTCTGCTAGCAGGAACTATTTTTGTTTAAACTTCATGTTGCTTGATTATGCAATGGGGAAGGGGGGGGGGAATAATAAAGAACATATGGGCAATAAAAATTAAAATATGAAAATAAATTTGACTCATATACTATAACACATATTTTATTTACTAAATACACAGTAAAAACTCTAGATAACTCTAAGCTTTATCAGTTGAATATTCCTTTATCTCAAAGTCTTGCAGGGTTCTGAGAAGTCTGTGAGAGCTTGGCATAACTCAAACTACAATAGCTCCAAGGTTTTAGCTGGTAACTTGGGACTTCCGAGTTATTGAGAGTTGACTGTATATAACTTTAATTTATACAATCTCATTGCAATACTCCAATGGAAGAAGTAAACATTATTTAATTCATGAATAATATTCACTCACCAATTTTATGAGGTTTTTTCCTCCAAGAAAAAAATTTTGAGTATGCATATACATAAACATGCTTTACACACCAGTCTTCTAATGCAACTTTGTGTTCTATATGAATGACAGGACATGTATTTCTCGTAGATTCATGAACTGGTAATATGTCAAACTCATCTCTGAAAATTTTGATACACACATTAATTGAAAGAAGTTAATTTTAATATTAAATTAAATTTGAGCAAGCACATAAATATTTTCAAACTAATTGAGTTTTTTCTGAAGTTATACTGTAGTAATCGAATCAGGAGAAAATGATTTATTGTTAGAAATAAAAGTCAAGTTTTGCTTAATGAATAATATTTTACAAACATATTTCATACCATGTAAATCCTAAAAATCATTTTTCAAATTTAGCTAGAAATAAATATACAGCTTTCAAATAATTGAGTCAAGAGCAATATTATAACATATAGAATGACTACCTTTAAACTCAGTCTAATTTTCTATTCATTGTTATCAATCGAAAATTTAGAAATTTATTATTTTTTTTAAATAGAAAAGTTATGTTTGTACAACAGAAAATGCAAAGATAGGCCTTGGAACATTTTTTGTTAATGTCACATTGAACTTATTCTGAATATCAAAGGAAATAAAATCTATGATTGTAAGTTGAATTTATCCTATTACATAAAATAAGTGTTTTAAAAATGTGAATCTCATCAATTCAAATTGTAGCTAGTTAGAAGCTGGAGCAGCTATGCATTTAAAAAATTTTCTACAATTATTTTAATACTTTATATTCTCTCTATAAAAAAAAAAAATCCTTTACAAAACGAGCATTTCAAACATTATTTGACAGTAAAAATACAAAATAATAAATACTTTCAGTGCATTATTCCATTCACATTGAATCTTAAACAGTTCATTTTATAAAAGAATAGCAATATATATTTTTTACAGATCAAATCCATTATTTTTAATGAGTTTTCAAGGTGGTGTCTTTAGCTTTTAAACCATTGAGGATAACACAACATTTGTACCAGAAGTGTTTTGTTCTTTAAATCAGCATTTGAAAGTTTATTGCAAGCCCGAGAATTTCTCTGAAATTTACAAGATATAATTTTTCCGATTTTGGGAGTCCGAATTTGAGAAACAACAATGCTTCATTTTTCTTCTTAAGTTTTTTCACTGAGAAAAAATTAATGCTGAGAGAGTACTGTGACATTTTCCTTTCTTTCTTTTTTTTTGGGTGGGGGGAAGGAAGGGCTCCAGCTGGAGGTCAATTTTAAAGACAATTGTTCGTGAGTGAGACTCTGAGGCTTATTAAGGAGATTTTTTTTTTAGTGAATTGTTTTGAGCAGAAGATTAAGTTTTATAAATAGTGATTATAACATTTAGTAGTGATTTTTTAAAATAAAATAGTTTCCATTAAATGATGTTTTGTGCTTCAAATTTTAAGTAATGTTTGTCACCAGACCCAGATGAATTTTAAAACTGTCTGCAAACAGAATGAATTTCTTAAAATTTTCTGCAAAACAACGCTGTACTTCTCCACTCTTATATCGCTGCCAACAGCAAAAATAAAAAATATATATAAGAGTACCATACCACTATAAAATCAGCAAGTTTTTTCAATTATATTTACGCTTTTTTCAGGATTATTAACTGTGGATTCCTCAAAATTGGGATCAATATATGTCCTTTACCAAAAAAATGTTCTAATACAAAAATTTATCTCAAACATATCAAAATTGTCTGCAACAATTGAAAACTTTCTGCGAACAGCGTTCCCATGTTCGTCTATATTATCTGGGTCTGTTTGTCCCCCTTCTGATCAGGGCCGTAACAAGACCTCAGTTTTGGGGAGAGTTTTACCAAACCCGTTTCTCGTGACAACTATAAAATCAATAAAATTTGATTTCAAGTTCTATAATCTGTTGATCTTTGTTACAAAGATGTTAAAAGGGTATTAACATGAAAAATGTGGAAAAAAAAAATTCCTCATCTTTTCAATCAATAAAAAAAATCTTGATAGATTAGTTTACTCATATACGCATATTCGAAGGAGTGTTGGCGGTGTATTGCATAGATTTTGGAATTTAAAAATTTGAAGAGTTTTGGTTTTTTAGTGGTATTAAAACTTCGAAAGGAAAGGTGTATTGTTATGAAATTATGTTTGCAATAATTACAATAAAAATAAATACTGCAGAAAAAACGCTTAATTAGTACAATTTTTCAACAATGGTAATTTTTCATTTTCCAAATGCAGTTTCAAAAAATAAAATAGCAATAATTTTTTCAGTGAGAAACTACGAAAAGCACTTTATAATAGATTTGAAAATTTTCGGAGGGGGTTTGAACCCTAAAATCCCACCCCTTAAACATGGGCATGCTTCTGATCACAAAATCATAGGCTACAACATCTTTTTGAATTTGAACTGTGCTAGAAATAGGAATTCATATCCAGGTCTCATGATGGGATCTAAAATAAGTTTTCTAAACATTAAAATAATAAACCTATCATTAAAATAATAAACATGAAAGTGTTTTTTGTTATTCGTTCACATGAATTGCAGGTTGTCATCATGATGAGTTGAGTTGGAGAAAGAAAACATTTGATACAATCCAAAAATTTTAAGTGAGTCAAATTTTGCATCTAGGATTAGAGACAAGGGAGTAAAAAATTTTCTGTAACAAAGCACCAGAAAGAACTGCAAATTTACTAACAATGTTTGACTTGCTTTAAAAGGAATAAAACACATGTTAGATTAAAAACTTGCTTTTTGCATGATTAAACTATTCTTATCATGAAAACATTTACAATGACAAAAAAGTTTCAAACATATAAATTCAAACCTTACATAAGAGGATCCTTATTAAAAGTATTTCTCAGGTCACTTAAGATTCTTTCAGCAAGAACATCAGCATCCATAACACTGGTAAAACCAGTATAAACTAGTTATATTTGTCTCTTGACAATTTTCATTTGAAGAAATGTTAAAACTAAGGTGCACAAAAGCTCTGCAAATAAAAATAGCAAAAATATTATAAAACAAAAATAAATAATTTACAAATAAAACATTTAATATGAGCAGTAAAAATATGTGATTAACATTAGATCATCAACTCCATGTTATTCAATTTCATCTTATAAACTACGATTGTTTTTTTTTTTTTTTTTTTGTAATCAGTTGCGCTATTTGGTTGGCTACAAAAATTCATGCATCTTCAAAATAACTTTCCACACTATTTTAATCAAATACTATTTTGAACAAAGCATCAAAGTATGTATTTTCTGCCAAGGTACTACTTCTGCACATGCTTCACTCATCATATCCAACTGGTAGAGATAAAAGGACTTTCCAAATATTAAGAGGCTTCTTTCAACAATGGGGAGTACAGGGCACTTCAACAGTATTTCAGTTTCTCACTACTACACCTTGTTACATGGACTGTGTACAAACCTGTTATCCCCAAGGAACAGTTCATGCACTTACGACTACGTGTATTCGAATATAAGGTCCCGGTCCAGTGCTTGCTTAATTTACTACCCAATTAACTGCTAACTAAATACAAATCTGGCCAATCATACAGGGTAGAAGGTGGGGATTTAGCATGACCCAGGCCGCCATATACCTTGGTGGTACATAATAAAACAACAAATTGTACAGAATTATGAACTCTCACACATGAATAGAGAAAAAAAAAGGGAGTGGGGGGTGGGGGGTGAAGCTGGAAATCCAGTCTTTCTGGGTTTTTTAAAAACCTGAATCTTAACTTTCTGCTAGTTAAAACATTAATTGGAACAAATCGCTGCACGGTGGTGGGGGGGGGGGGGGGATGGAGATAGCATTTGAATACTGTTATTGAAATGCTTGATGGTTATTAAAAATTGATATTTATTGCCAAATTTCCCCAGCAAAACTATGAAAGAGTTGATGAGAAATCACTATTTATAAACAATCAGTATTCTAAGTACATTACTTCATAAGAGTTACAGGGAAAATGTAGAGAAGTAGCTTCAATCTAATAGTGCATATTGTTAAAGAAAATACTTCTTTATGTGAACGTAAACATCAATCTTCTATATTAAGTACAACAAAACGAAAATAAAAATTTGTAGAAACAGCTTCATTCTACCAATGTGAGAAATTTCAAATGATTTATTCACATATTAGAATGTATTTTGATTCTCATTACCTGAGGTTATGATATCAATTGAAGTAAATAAGAAAATATGAATAAAATCGCAGAATGTTACTTGATCATAAAACATCAAAAGAGGAGCTAAATAAACTTTTGGTTGATTGCTGGAGACAGAAATTTAAAACTAGTTCTAAATTAAAATTTAAGGATACTGGTGAAGCTTGATTTTCGCGGATCACATTCAAATTATAAAGAGTTTTCAAGAATTGCATTGCTCCAAAACAAATATTAATGACACAACTGTATACATTTTTTCAAACGATTATATTCAGCCATGTCTCCTACCTAATGACGTCATATCCTTCTTTCTGCTTCGAAATCCGCCAATGGCTCACAACTGCTCATGACGTCACTCAGGAAGAGATATGGCTGAATTTAACTATTATGAGCTACTCTTCTTCTTTAGTATTAGTAGGTGTACGTATGGATACGTTCGAATAGAGCAACTGGTTTACTCCATTGTCTATTTTCCGCCTTTTTTCACTTTTATTTAAGCAACAGTTTGTTCTAGAGAACATTAAAAGATATTTAATTGAGATGTCACTAAAAAAGTCTTATATAATCATGTTTAGGAACTAATATTAAGGAGAGAAATGAAATTTGTTTCCCAAACCTCTCCTTAATATGGCTGAAGATTATCTTCAATGCATTTAACTTCGAAAAGTTTTTCCGGAGAGGAGTTTTAAACCCCATTCTTTCCCTAAACCTCATTAAGAATAGCTACGCTTCCGATATTATAACTTCAATTCCAATAACATGCCAATGTGCTCCCTGGAAGGAAAGGGCGATCGCCCCTCCGTTGTATCCGTACTCGAGTCCTGCTCAGATTTTAGAACTTATATAGCTTATTTCGTATATTGTTAAAGCAGTGTGGTGTCAATTTTAAAATACATAAAGTGTGGTCTCTGTCTGAATTGTTAGTTTTATAAAGTAATCATTATTCTGGGTTACTAACACGGTTGGTTGAGCGCAGGCTCTGGCCTCCAGCCCGAACTAGTCCGTCGTGTAAACTAGTGGCTATTTCTGCGTAATAAAAATGTTATCACAGTCCGAAGGTGCTTGAAAGTGCTCGAGTTTTAGTCCAAGTGAGGTGCTTTCATCCAAATTGAATAACAGTGACTAGATGAAATGGCATATCCCTCTTTCTAACAGTAATTTTTTATGAACACAACATGAAAGTGCTTGAAGTGCCATCGGTTCTGTTTAAGGCAGAGATTCAAGTGAAACAGCACTGCGATCGCTTCGAATTGCAATCGCTACTGGAAGTGAATTACATTATCATCAACTTAAATTGGCATGACGTCACTACGGTGGGAGCCAATAAGAGCTCACAAGCACTCAGCGATCTCCTCTTATTCGCCAAGTAGGCTGTGACGTTTTATCTAGCTCGTTTTTCATAGGCAAACGTCACGATGTTTTTATCAAGAAACGTTCTAATATAATTCATTTCCAGTCGCGATTGTAATTTGCGATTGCCTTCTTTCACTTGAATCCCTGCCTTAGTCAGTAGGGGAGTCTGGGCATGTTGAACTGCTTTTCTGGTTTTAATTTTTTATCTCAACAAAAATACATGAGTAGTTGGATTTTTGACCATAAGTTTCATTACATATTTTAATCACATTAGCTTCTTTTTTTTTTTGAAAGTGTTCAACTTATTATTTTTAGATTTTTTAAAGCCCGGTAAAATGAGCCAATGTGCCTCGTGGCAGGAGTACAAAGGTTTGCTTCTCTTAAGCAAACAATTTCAATGAAGAATATTCTTCAGTCTTGTAATTAGCTTATTTTCTTTTGTGTTCAGAACAAAGTTTAAAAATCAATATTAAGTATTAAAAATTCAATTTTACTTGATAAATCAGCTTTAATTGAAATAGTAATAAGTGACCGCTATTATTACACAATAACTTTAGAAGATCAAAAGAAAATGTTTAATCATGAGAAAATTATAATGAATATGAAAGTTATTAAAAGTTGTGAAAAAATAATATGTGTGAATAGATACGTCTGCACCTTTCTGAGCAGACACTGGGTTTTCAAAGAATAAGACATGTCACTTTTGTATACAGCTGCATCTATTTTTGAAATCACAAGTCTTACACAATGTAAATTTCTTTTCAGCCAAAATCATCTACATTTTTACAAGAATCAGCATAACTTGAATTGCTATGAACTTCACTGAATCCATAGGATCAAAACCCTTTAGATCCATAGTTCCGAAGGCATAACTATGGATTTAGAGGGCTACGACTTTTAACCCTTACTTTACATTCATTTTTTGTTGAGATATAGTGGTTTTTGATCTGCTGCCTTTAAGCCATTGATAAAGGAGCTTTTAACCACATATTTTTTTAATAAAAATATTTTTGATAAAAATGGAATTAACGAGTTTCAATTTGAAACGACTCATGTTTTCAAGAATTCTACTTTAAAAATTATTTTTGTGGTCTTCTAAAAGTGGACCAAAGTGCTTCTTGGTCTGAAAAGATACTATCCATATATGTTTTTCTTTTTTTAATGATAAAAATAAAGTACAAATAATGGTAAACTAAAACAAATTTCTTTTGGCTGGAACTTAATTTATTTAGCCAATCTTAAGGAAACTTAATAAAAAAAGAAGTTTCAGAACTCTAGAAAATACTCAACCCTGCTAAAATAACTTTCTGAGACAAAAATCTTTCAGTGTCCCAATCGGATTCGTAGGACAAAAGGTGTTATTTGTTGGTTATCAATTTAAGCAAAAAATATAAATGGCATTAAAATAATTGAGAGCGGTCCAACTTGCCCCATGGTTCAACAAGCCCTGAATACTTCTACTCCTAAAATTATTTGTTTTGATTAATCTATCAACCCACAGTCGAAACTACTTCATCTAGAAAGCTGAAATTACATAGGTCCATTTTATTACAGAAGCATCCGCCAGGACAAGAGTTTTCGAAATTTCAATTTTAAGGGGGCGAAATGAAGGAACTTTACAATCTTATGTATAAAATCCTTGAAAACTGGCGGTAGTTGAGAGTCCAATGTCGAACCAGGTATTGAAAATTTAAAGTTTTACGAGGATCCTGGATAACCAGTCTGACATTTGTAGATACGACAAATAGTTAATAGATTTGAATTGAAAAGGCATTTCAAGCACTAAATGACTTTTTCTACAAAGAAGATGTTCAACCTGGTTAAATTTACTACAGTTGAGATTTGGAATACTCGTCAGAAAAAAAAGTTTTTTACAAAAAGCAGCAATGCAAACTACCTAAATCAATAAGAAAAGAATTGAAATGAAATTCTTTCTTGTGTGCGTGGGGAGGGGGGGGGGGGGGAGATTATCACTTTTTAAAATGCCCATTTTAATTAAATTTTTTATTATTACAGAGGAGGGGGGAGGAATTTATTTGATCCTGCATGTAACATGCATTATTAATTGAATTCTTTTCGATGAAACAGGGGTGCAAATTTTTTTATTTTACTCTAATTGTAAGGTAAATTTTGATTCCTTTTTTTGTATTCGGAGAGAATTTTATTTCATTCTATTTTGTAACAATATTTGAATCAAGCTCTCTATGGTGGAAGGAGGAGCAGAATTTTCCTTTTATTCTATATTTTTTTTTTTTGCTGATTACTTTTTTTTTTTTTTCTGTGAGCAATCAAAATTTCAATGCTCCATGACCAAGCCTAACATTTATAGTGTCAGGGGGGAGGAAAAGTCCTCCCTGGAAAATTTTGAAAGAGTCTGTTTATGACCAAATTACCTAATCAGCTAAATCGTAATGCTCCATGAAATATTTGTTCAAATTCTAACGTTACATGAAACCAAAGACAGAGAAGAAAAAAATATACTAAGGAAACTACAGTACGGAGATTTAAATTTAAGTATATTTCAACTTAACTTTACCTGAAACAAGAAGTAGTAAAAAATTCTTTGCCTAATTGTGTTTCAGTTTTAGAGAAGTTTTTTTATATACATTTACAAATGAAAAAGAAAACTGATTATAAAGCATTTCTTTATTTTACACATTGTAAAACAATTTTGCTGGTGTTATTTAAAAAAAAAAAAATAATAATAATTAAAAATAACGTGCATATATGGTAATCATTCTGGTAATGAAAATTTTTACATGAAAATATGTAACATAACCTAAAACAAACGAAGCTGTAAAAACTATTTTTATAGTTTTTGTTTTAATTTCAAAAATGTGTTAAATGTATGGAACATAATAACTATTGCTTCATCAGCTACTGCAAAACTTCTGAAAAAAAGAAAATAAAGAAAAGTCATTACAAAAAACTGCTTAGATATTTAAAATAAATTTCAGTTTCACAAAATAATTAAAAAATAAATACCTCCCACATGGCACTACTAGGAGGTACAGGCACAATCCACTGTTGTGGAATCGATTCTCCATCATTGGCTAAATAAGCATCCCACTGATGCCTTAAGACAATAAATTGGAAAAAAAATTACAATACAGAAAAGAGTATTGTTACATAACTTAATAACAGACCTAAAATTAAGTTTTAAATGTTTAAATGCAGATTTTAAGTGAGATAGTATACACAACAAACAAAATGCAATAACTGTTAGACAAATAAATTTCATTACCTAATTTGGACAAGACTTGGAATATTACTATTGGCTGAAGTATGATGAGCATAAAATAAATAAATTGGATCTGTAGGACAAGGTTCATCTAGAAGGGAAAAAGGAGGAAAGAAAAATGAGGAAATGGAAAACACAAAAATACAATTTGATAGCATCAAACACAACGATTCTGATTTAAAGGGTTGTGAGGTGTTCAAATTTCTCTTTCATTTCAATAAATATTTTCCAAGAAATGTGTTTTAAACTAACAATTCAATAAATTACATATTAGACAAACATTAACATGTTTAAGTCACACAATTGCAAGTCCTTTTGCAACAAATACTCCTGGGACTCATATAGTTACATTTTAAACAGAAAAGACAATATTATGCAAAAAAAAAAACACAGAGCAAGACATACATTTAATAAGAAAATAATGGTGCCACAGAGGGTCTTTTAAAACAGAGTGCAGTACTGTTATCTTTTTGAAGCGCTCTAAAGCCCTGTAGCGCTTCCACAATATTTGAAAAGCATACAAGCTTCCAATTTCTTTTTCAAGTATTATTTTTGTCTCTCAGTAATTATCCAGTCATTGATGGCACTTGCTTAAGAAAATCATTATCCCACAATTTCTCCCATTTCAGTACAAAATCAGTAAACATATGCAAAATTACGTCCTAAGGTCATCAGATGAAAATGAGCCACCAATATCCCAAGTTCATTCACTTTCTTGAAACCTATTTTATTATAAGCTTAAAATTAAAGAGTCAGATTCAGGAGAAAATATATCTACAGCAGTGTTCTTTAAAGTTGATTAGCTACACTTTTAAAAATAATTCCTGCCATTGTATATTATCATTCTGGTGTCAACATTAAAAATAAAAGTTTGAGCGGAGGCGTATTTGCCAATTTTCAGATTTTAAATTCTTGGGACATAATCGCCCGTCTCATAGCATAAAAAAGGGTTATTCTTATTTCGCTTTTGATTCTAGTTTATCACACAAGCTAAGTGTAATTTTAGAATTGACTTAAATGTTTCAGATAAAAAAATATTGAACGCTGCCTTAATAAAATATTTGAGATTCAATTTTTGTGAAGTTCTGTGAATAAGGGCACAGAATGTAGCTGATTTAGTTCAAAATCTCACGCCTGATTGTTTACATTTTTGTTACCTGTAAGCATACTTAGCACACTGTTTGAGCCAAGGGCGGATCTAGAAATGTTTCAAGGGATGGGCGATTGAGTTTGTCACGTATCCCTTACTACAAGTCTTGATTTACAAATGTTGACCACATATGTGTTTTGGACTTCAATTGCAAAACGTATCGTGAAGAGAGCCCCCAACTTCCCTTCTTCTATCATCAAAGATAGTCTCAAAATGCCTTTTTTGAACTTCAATATTGAAAATTACCCAGTTATGAATGAGATCTTCAAGAGAGGGGCGATCACTCTCATGGCCCCTTTCTTGTATTCGCTCCTGGTTTGAGCACTCCTACTGATTTTCAAAACCATGCGCCCCTGTTTATCTCACTAACTTATTCAAAAGAGCTCTTATTGAAACCATATGCCATACCTGCATCACCAAATAAGCATTCCATTATATTTTTCTTTTTTCTTTGCAATATTGTTTTCATTTTTCTAATCCTCCATAAAGCTTCCTGCTCCAATTGCTCCTCTTGTTCAGTTTCCAACATAACTTTTAGCGCCCTTTCTTCAGCTTCGTAATCAGATAGTTGTTTTAACATTACTTTTTTCAGAATTGACACTTTTTCTTCAAAGTTCTTATTATGCTCCGGTTGTGTGAAGAGGCCTAAAAAAGAATGATTGAATCAAAAAGAGTTACAAATATCAGCCTTTAAAGAAAGTTTCAATTTTTTGAACTTTAAATTAAAATTAAAAAATCATGCAAATTTGGTACGCAACAAGGAATGTAGAGCTTAATAAAAACAATTTTCATTTTAAACGATAATGGAAGGGAGACCTCTATGCGAGCATTATTTCTTTATGCAAAAACAACATAAATAATACTGTAATTCAACATTCAGAGAGCTTCATGCTAAATGGCAGGAATATACTTTGAAGGAAAGTTTCAATAGAAGAATTTATGCAGAACACTAATAAAATGAAATTTTTTCCACTATGAATTTATCTAAAACAGTTCTTTATAAACAGCAGAAAAAGATGTAACAATTGTACATTTCCAAAAACTATGGATGCATGTCATCCCTAGTAGTCCAGTCATACTTGACATTAAAATCGTAAATCGCGATGTAGATCTAAATTTTTAATATGTTTTTTGGGTCACTTAGGGTAGTGTAAATCTAAGTTTGCATTTTTCTAAAATTTGTGCTCAGAGCAAAACTCGCGTAAAACTGCAAAAAATTCTGACTTTTTTCAAGATTTCCTTTATAGCTCCTAAACTACGAAAATTTTGACAATACATGTGAACACAAAAAAATTTCTTTTGGATCTACATGTATATATATGAAAACTAACTGCTAGTCTAATTCAACAGAATGGGTAAAGCTAAAGTCAAACAGGAGCAAGAAAAAAATAATGATGTCATGTCCACTTCCCTTATTTATTAAAAACCACATCTCTCTATTGATTAAAGAACATCTGCAAAAAAAAAAAAAAAGCCACATTTGCAACACTTGCATGTCAAAATAGCAATATTTGTTAATCACATTTATTTTCAGACGGATTTTTATCTAAAAGCCACGATGATGAAGAGAGTTTCTATTTAACACTTAACCTTTTGGATCCGGGCTATTTGTATATAGAAGTTTTCCTTCCGAGACGAGCGGTACAACTGTTGAACCGTAGATCTCTTTTCCTCTCAAAACCCAAAGGTACAATGGCAAGCACTTAGGTTTTATGACTTCGCGGTTCGAATACAAAGCCGTAATCTTCCAGTAAGGGGTATGAAATATTGGAAAAATCCCCAGTTCCAAAGGGTAGAAACGAAGATTTTAACCCCGTTCTTAAAGGAAAAAAGACTTGCGGTACAGCATGTGTACTCCCCCCCCCCCATTCTTAAAGGTTAAACCAAACTAAATTTAACAGATTTGCATGATTAAAAACACAAATGTTTCTACTTACTTTTTTTCATTGCATTAGATTGGCGAGCATTTCTAAGTTTTTCAAAGGTTTTTAATTTTTCAATAGTACGTTTTGCTTCATGAATTTTTCTTCGAACTTCAGATAGAATGTTGTCAGCTTCTTTTTTCATTTCTGTTTTCTAAATTAAATAAGAGAAGAAATCCAGATATAAAACCTTGAGAAAAAAAAGAAATACAGTTACTGAATTAAAAGTACAAAAAACCTATCAGGCATTAACCAGCACCATCACACAAACTTAAAAACCTCTTTTATTTCATAATTTCATACTTATTGGCGGGTACTATCATGCTGCAAGGCCTTGTTTGGAGCAGATCCTGCTTAATATGATGGAAGAAAAATGCTGCTTAAATCCAGTTTCCTTTGTAAAACAGCTCAAACCATGCAGTTTTTTTTTTTTTTTTTTGTCTCTGCAGCAAATTTTAAGAAGTAGATTGAGCTGGTTTCAGGTCCACTAGGGATGCACCGATAAGCAAATTGGCCGATTACTGATTACCGATTAATCGGCTGGGCCGATTAATGATAATTTTGATTGTTTCCTACTACCAATTTTACCATCACTGATTTTTCTGTCTTATACAATTCCAAGTTTAGAAATAGTAAGTAATTTATTTCTGAGAGAAGATTTTTTTTTCCACTTTCCTAGTTTTCACAAAATAATTTCAATATTTATCAAATTTCTTAGAACCAATTTTCATATTATTGTCAATAATATTATTAACACATTGTTAGTTATGTTAATTGGACATAAAAATTCAAAAAAAGGGGGGGAGGGGGAGTCTGTGGTGAGCACTCCAATTTAGGAATACTTCCAATCCATATTTTATAATAATTAGTAACTATTTAATTCAATACTTATATTTCTTGAAAATTAGAGGTTATCTAAAAGCACTGTGCTAAAGAGAAAACTATCGCCGCAGGAAAAATGTTCAGCAACATTGTCTATGTGTTTGTATATCTATTCAAAGCAAGAGACTTAATTAAAAAAAAAAACTTTATATCAATTGTGAGGATTATTATTACTGTTAATAAAATTATTCATCATAGTTTCTTAGTGAAGGTATACTTTAAAGAATAATATTTGAAGACTACATATTTTCTGCCGATTAATCGGCCCGATTATTAATAATCAGTAAAGTGGCCGATAATGGCCGATTAATCGGTGCATCCCTAAGGTCCACCATATGGGAGGTCAAGGACATTCAAAACACTTTCATCTGCAATGAACTGATTATTAGTGATGAACCTAGAATCACTGACATGTTTTGAGTGGCGTTGGCAAATATTTACAGTTCACTTAAATATTAACTAGAATCAGGAGGAGGTATATCATTGTTACAAGTAGTGTTTAATTTAGGAAAACATTTTTTTCGGGGGGGGGGAGGAGGTGTCCATTTTATTGGGTAGATGCCATGGTTGTTGAACTTTATTAGACCAAAAAGACTTAATTTGGATTAGTTATGCCACCTTTTATTCAAAAAGTAGACATTTTCTTTAACATATGGTTTCAAACTAATTAACCTTAAGTTTGATTTTGCAATAATTAACCAAATATTTCGGGGGATTCTAGCACCTTGTGTTCCTCCTTCTAACTACAGCCATGGTTATAAAGACATGTCTAGTAAGGGTTTGGTTATCCAGTTATCAGGATTGGCACATTTGTTATAACCAAACTGAAATTGTAGTATCCAAGTGATTGCAGAAGAGAGGAATTTTTGAAATTGATTAGTAACTACTTCTTACATCAAGTAATTACCTAAAGAGCTTACCATGATGCATTTGGTTTATGTGGATTCAATAGTGTAAGAGCCGTTAAGAGCTATGCTTTGCTGCCATGGTGCGATTTTAGCTCTATTTTTTAGCAGATGTCAGAAGTTCTCTTTTCGGGATCATATGAGAAATTGTGACTAAACAATACTAAAAAAATGTGGCTAGTGTTGAATCTTTGCAAAAAAAAATTTTTTTTAAATAATAATCAATACAAATTGCTTTCATTTTTGAGGAGTAGGATGTCTACTACATACCCTCTTAATATCTAGATTTTTTTCTTTTATGTTATCTAACCATTTATCAATTTCTTGATTCAATTCTTTTCTGTATTTTTCTTTCTCTTGCTTCATAGATAAAGTAGCTAATTTTCTTCTCTTTTTGTATTCCTAGAAAAAGGACAGACAAATGAAAGCAAAGAGAGGAAATAACAATCTTTTAACAGGTGAAATTAAATACATAACAACACCAGGCTGTATCAAATTTAAAATTCAAATGGTCACTTAAAAGAAAAATAAGTTACAAGAGAAATGCAGATAAAAGAGCTTTTTATTCATTGAAACAGTGATTTTTTAAAGCTTAACGAATGATGTTTTAACTTAATTTGAAACGTCTGGGTCTGATTACACATGATGCATGGAGAAATTTGATTATAGAATAATCATGTAAATGCAGGGAAAATTTACACAGATGGAAATGATTAAATTATACATGCAATAAAAAATATTTTACAGAATGTTGCATTGCTTTAATAGTAATTGTTTTATATTACCTATACACATTACTGATCCTGTTCTGTGTGATGCCCCTTTTTGTTAATTATTGATGAACAAATATGCTTTTTTAATGGAAGAGGCTTTTACTTAGTACAACCTGATTAAATTTGAAGGATTCTTCTGGAAAATGTTTCGCTGTCCATTAATAATAGTAATTGGGTTTTTATTGTAACATTTTATTTTGGTAGTCTAAATACACAAAAATATGTGAGCAAAATATATAGAGATTTATCAAAAATATTTCAAAATACAATAGCTTTTATACTTATTTGCTGTTCTATGTAAGTATGCTACAGTTGATCTGGCATAGTGACTATTTACCAGACTTAGATTGCTATACAAAGAAAGAATATGCTGTTGGTAAATTGGTTTTAGCACGCATATAATGTTGCATTAACTTACACATTTTCTGCTATACATAAAAAGATTGATGCTGACTTTTGCTACATCCTCTTGCGTTTTTAAACTGTCATATTTCTAGAATTTAAAAACATTGCAACTTTGCTAAGGAACAGGTTGTGTCCTATGGCACTTTAGCTGCAAGAAGCATCCTTTGAAGTTGGACTTTTTATCTTATTACTAAATTTATTCCTTTAACTGCAATAATTAAATGCCTTTATATTGTATTTTAAATTGAGCATTATTGCAATTAATATCATAAAAATTAATGTAGTTTTTATAAGTATACCTTTAATCACAGAGTAATAAATCAATTAAGTTTAGCTGTTAAACAACATTTGATCAAGTTTTGACACAAAAATGAAAAAACTTTTGATACAATGATTACATTTTTATTTAACAGTAAAATAAAACAACTATTGAAAAAGAATAAAATTAAATTATAAATCCATTACATACCCTTTTCTTTTTTATATTCAATAATCTGTTCTGAATATGTGTCAAGTTATTAGGATTATGCAACATATCACATACTTCTGTTAGCTGGTGCTGTAATAAAAAGTACTCGTCATATAAGATAGCAATTTCGAAAAAATAAAACTTGTTGAAATAAAAATGCAGAGGAAAATTTAAAATTATTTTTCTTGAGGTGTAAAAAATGTGTGATACACATTAAATACACTTGCAAAAGATAAATATCCCTTTATATACTGATGGTTAAAGGTATAAGGCTTTTATTGATAAAACAACTCAAACTACACAATCCCTACAAGCCCTCAGTTCATAAGACAGTTTAACATGCTGTACTGAATGAATATTCTGCCTGATATAGGGCTCCCAGCAGGATTTGAAATTATGACATAAGAGTTAGGACCCACTGTTTTTTTTTTAGTTTAGTGGCAAAAATGTTCTGTTTAAGCACAGATTTGGAAATTTTCGACTTAAGCACAGCTGCCAACTGCTAAATATTATTATAATTATATATTTGTTAAAAAGTTTCTCAAGATGTTACACCCTCAATGAAAAAATAATGGATAAGGAAACAAACTATTACTGAAAAGTGTAGAATATATTAAATACCTTTCTAAAGATGGCAATAGTAATGTAAAGATAGTAATCTTAACCGTATTTTCTCACAAGTAAGGAAAAATACATAGTACAATAGTTTGAAATTCAACAAGGTGTTGCAATAATTTGTACAAATGTAAAAACTGAGTAAAATTCAAAATTCCACAAATGTCCTCGTCGTATCCTGTGGATAAACTTTTTAAAGCTTTAGTTACAAGCCCCTGCCAAATTCTAGAAAACTGAAAACAAGAAGGGAGAGGGAAACAAATGTTTAGTAATTCCATGGCTGCAATCACTGAAATTTTAAATGGAAAAATGGAAATATTTTTCAAAAACTGGACTGAAAGTTTGATAACAAATATAAAAGTGCAGGTATATAATCATAATGTACACTCAAACCTCATTAAAACAAGCTTAAAGGGACACTGCCATACAATGTGCTCTTCCCTTGGTAAAGTATAGAAAGATTTTTTCAAGGAAAAAAAGTCAAACATTTATTATCAGCCATTTTACCATTTTTATAATGTAAAGCACAGTTTTTTGTCTGAATCAAGCTCCTGACAAATAAGTAAAGAAGTAAAACGAGAAAATATGTGTAAAAGTACAAATAAAAACATTTAAAACAAGTGAAAAAATTGAATAAAGAGTTGATGAGATTTTAAGTTTTTAAAAATGTTTTCAATCGTAATTTTACAGGTAATTTCATTTTACTCACTTCACAGCAGTACACAGTTTTCGACTTTCTTTTCAAATAAGCAAATGTTCAAATATTTTATGGATTGCTTGGATGTCATATGTAGGTTGTGAATTGTAATTAAAGTAAGCATATTTATTTTAAAAGATGATTTCACCATTCACAGATTTAACAGGAAAAACCTCAGGAAGCAAACCAAGTCATTTGACACAACAGACTCATGAAACCCAAGTTTTACTTTTGCAAACTTACAATGTCAAATATTAGTACTAACATTACTTGGAACATAACTTTACATTAAATTTCTCACCTGCAGTTGTAAAGCATTTTTCGCACATGAATTCCACTGCTCTTCATCATTTTTCGTAAGTCCCATCAAAGTGTTTTTTGCTTCTGATAACATTTTCAACAATGTTAGACCAATCTTAAGGGCAGAACGAAATTCCACCACCTGCAAAACAAAAACGGCTTATAGTTTCAAAAGCTTTATAATGCAATGTTTTTCAAACTTTAATAACACTCTAAGAGTTTAACTGTCTGTAAAGTGCAGAAAAAGCCAAATTGCAGAAATGCAAATTTTCAAATTAAGCATGCCAAAATTGAAGTTTACCTTTATAATTCTTCAAAAATAAGTTAAAAGTTTATTCTTAATTTATTTAACTATGATTTAATATATTTCATTTATCATTTTATTAGCTACTTCCCCATAAAAGTAAGAGAAAGAAGGACAAAGTATGAAAGAAGACTTAAATATCGCCTTAAAAAAAGCAAAATTTCAAAAAGAAAAAAAGTAAATATTGAACTATCAGCTTGGCTTTAATTGAGCCAAAAAGTCCTCAGATCCAGTTGTTTTTCTAACTTATTTATCAAGTGTCAGATTCAGAGCTAATTCGTATGAAAAAGGTACAACAAAATGTAGCAGTCTTTTTTCTAACCACAGCAATGACACCTATGTTCTTTACTGGTGCAGTTGCACCTGACAGCTATTACTTAGGAAATAATAACTTGGTTGTTAATTAAAAAGATCTATCAGAAATTAAGAGTGAGTTATCGGTTGCTCCCATTGGTTTTAGACGCAAAGCAAATAGAAAGATGCACAAAGTTTTTTAATAACATATATCAAATTTATCATATCATAACATCCATCAAATTTTAAAATTTATAAGCTAGAAAAAATTAATTTATGATATATAACAAGAGTCTAAAAATTCATAAAGTTATTTCAGATAAATATGGCAAAAACAGAAATTTAATACTTCGACAGAATTTAGTTCAAACGTTAAAAAACATAGAAAGTTGACAAATTTCTACATTTACAGCACAGAAAGGAAACTTACTGCAAACCTCAAATTTTTAAGGGAGCTAAGTACCACTAATGGCACATTTTCTACACTACTCATCACGAAATAGAAAAATCTTTTATTTTTTATAATTTTGCTTTAACACATCAAACAGCCACATTTGATCGAAACTTCAAAACAATTGTGTCAGATCAAAAAATGTCCAATTTTCTGCACTATCCACACTACCCATCACTGAAATTGGAAAAAAGATTGTTTGGCTTACCCTAATGGAAAGAGGCTATTACAATAAATTGTAAAGTATATAATTTAAAAGCCAACCAGGGACCACGCTAAGGATTTTAAGTTGTTAGCCAGTACATTAGCCAAATTTCAAAAGTCTTAGCCAAACTTCGAGAGTTTTAGTCAAAGAATTTTAATTATTTACTTTTTTTACTGTAATACATGTATTTTTTCCCTAAGTGAAAATTTCTGACAATTTTCCATTCGTCAATACTTTAGCCAAATCAGAATTTTTTTCGCCGAATTTTCTATTTTATCGCATTTGGCGAGGTGGCGAATGCTTAGCGCGGTCCCTGCCAACAAAGTGCAGTCTTTTTTATTAATAAACTAGACAACTTGTGAAAGCTGGAGGATCTGACTTTAAAAAAAAAAAAAAAAAAAAAAAAAAAACAGCTTTTTTACAGCTCTGAATAACGGAATAAGAGTCAAATTCGTGTTTTCTTTTTGGCTGTATCTGCTCCTGTCAGGGTTGTTTGATTTTATCCGGGGCGGAAAAAACCACTCCGGACAAAATAGCATTTTGTCCATTTTGTCCACTTTAAAGAAAATGACAGCTCTTGATTAAAAAATTCCAAGGTTTAAAAGTAATTTTTTTAAATATTGATTTTTTTCAATGAGGTACTAGTTTTATTATCAAAATTAGCAATGCTTACGAGAGCACACATCGACAGTAAATAATTTTAAGATGTTTATTTTTTGTGAAGGAGTTTCATTGCCAACAATAAAAGTGTATATAAAATATAAAAGTAGAAATGAAAATTTTAAAAGGTTTTAGTCTCAAAATATTAAAAATCCTATGAAGTAAACATTTGATGTCAAGAAAGAAAATTTGGCATGAAATGAAATATGTTCCTGTAATAACATTAATATATCCATAAAACAATGCTGTGTACATAAATATTTTACACGGGGCATCATTCATTAAATCCTCAAAAAATATAACGTAAAATGACCAAATGAATCAAAATTAAACTAATATTTCTTGTAGCATCTAATGTATTTTCAAATACAAATGATATACATTTATATGTATTTAATTCAAACAAAATTTAACCATAAAATTTATGAGAAAATATCATATAAAATTTACTTTTCAAGGGATTGTAATGTGTTAAATAAATACCTAAGGTGACAGAACACTTTAATTTCTTTTTAAAAATATGTATTAAAGAAAAACACTTTTTTTTCTATTTGTCTACTTTATAATAATGTAATTACACTCAATAGTTTATTCACTATGTTAAATTTTATTTCTTTCAACTAAAATTAGTTAAAAATCAATGGGTTAATTGCCATTCTTTTTTTGTATGATATCATCATTCTATTTTGGGAAATAGGTAATGCAAGAGAGATACTAATTGTACATCATAACATTTTTATATATCAAACGTATGAAAAAAATTTTTTTTTTCATTGCTTCCATTCTGTCCATTTTTTCCGGCGTCCCGGACTTTTTGCAAAAAAGTGGACGAAATGACAACCCTGGCTCCTGTTAGCTTCACCAAAAGTGGATCATGCATTTCAACCCTTAAAAATTTTTCTTTTTTTTTTTGGGGTGAGGGGGAGGGAATAACTATGCATTTGCAGGGGTCAATCTAGGATATTTGACCAAAGTCCTGTTTTAGGAATTTAGTGAAAAATAGTTTGGAATTTTGTGAAAACTAATTCGTAATTTTGTGAAAAATAGTTACGGCAAGAAATATTCCCGATCGTTCTTTAAACTCTGATTTCTGTGAAGAGTCCGTTTTCGAATGTGGGATTTTTGTGAAAGGTCCATTTTTGAGTGACTGAATTTTGTGAAGGATCCCTTTTTGTGTTTTTGAATTTTGTGAAGGGTCCCTCTTTGGGAAACTAAATTTTGTAAAGGGTTCTTTTTTGAGTGACTCAATTTTGTGAAGGGTCCTTTAACGGACCTAATTTCTCTCTAGATTGACCCCTGATTTGATTACTTGTAGCCTTAGACACACAAACAATTATATATATAATTTTACAGTAAATTCAAAAATGTTCTCATAAACTAAATAACAAAAATGTTTACTAACAGTAAGATTTTTTTTACTGATGACATGATCTTTCTCCTTTGGATGAAACTTGCTCACAAAATTTAACAGCTGTCGTTCTTTTTCAGATACAGTAGAAAAGTCAGCAGGTAAGGCACTCATAGGCTTCGGGGCTTGAGCATAAGAAGTGGGAATCATTGGAGGAAAAAAAGGAGGAAGTGAAAAATTATTTGCAGTTATCCCAGGGAGAGTTGATAAAGAATTTCCAGAAAGCTGCTCCTTCTGATTAGGAGGTACATTGGGCATACTAAATTGTTCCACAGCATTATTGAAGTTTGTGTAGTTGTTTTCTGAAATGAAATTAGAGTTTATTTGCTCTGGCGGTCTGGGCAGTATAGGTGGCGGTGGTGGTAAATGAGGTGGCAAAGTTATAGGCCAACTCATATTCGGATTTGGAAAAGGACTGTGAGAAGGCATTTTATTTTCCATAGGTTGGTTAGCATTAGAAACAGTACTGGGATTAAAAGGTCTAACTTGATTTGAAGGATAGTCTTTCATATTAGGAAAATTCCGATCATAGGGGGGGTATGCAGAAGCCATCCTCATGTGTTGTAACGAGTTTGAAGGCATGCTTGAATTCCGAACTGGAGGCGGAATATCAGTTTTTATATACTGTGGTTGATTACAAGGAAATCGCTGGTTTAGCTGCCAATCATTTGACGGTTTCGGAGTCAAGTAGGATGAGCGAAGATCAGAATTATTTATTGGTTCTACAGTTTCACTACGAAATGTTTCGAAGGGAATTCTAACAGTGGAATTTCTACATGAGCTAGAAATATTTTGGAACTGACGAATGTCTTGGGATGCATTATTCACATTGAATTTTGAAGAATCTGAATGCTGACGAAATACGGTTGGTTGAATATTAGAAGCAGCATTAGGGTGACTGTTTTGCACATTTGAAAATCTGTGATTAGAAGGATATATGTTCCGCTGATTGTTTGAAAGGTTCGAATTTCTGTAATATTCCATTCTTATTAGATTCACTAAACATCAGGAATCATTTCTCCAAAACAGTGAACTAAAATTCTGTTTCCTCAAAAATATTAAAGTTAAAACATAAAAACTTCTGCCTTTTTAAAAATTTGTTTTGTTTTGTAAATAAACTCTAGAGACACTGTTGCCAAATCTCTATGAGTAAATATTGAAGCAATACAGTCACAGTGTAAGTTTTTTCAGTCTGAGACAGAGGCTTATTTCAATGCAAAAGGTTTCAATAAATAAAATAAAGGGAAAGGAAGAAAACTAAAAAGAACAAGTAACAACAATTTCGGAGATTATTATATGACTAAGTAGATAATCAAGGGTGTTAGAAAAAACACAGTTTGCAGGAATGGTCCTGTAATTTATTAAATACGTATTTCTCTGAAGATACACAGTAGGAAAAACCAGCGGCTTCTTAATTCTAAATTTAGGCAGGGATTCAAGTGAAACAGCACTGCGATCGCTTCGAATTGCAATCGCTACTGGAAGTGAATTACATTATCATCAAATTAACTTGGCACTGACGTCACTACGAGCGGAGCCAATAAGAGCTCACAAACAGTCAGCGATCTCCTCTTATTCGCCAAGTAGGCTGTGACGTTTTATCTAGCTCGTTTTTCATAGGCAAACATCACGCTAACGTCACGATGTTTTTATCAAGAAACATTCTAATATAATTCATTTCCAGTAGCGATTGCAGTTTGCAATCGCCTGTTTCACTTGAATCCCTGCCTAAATTAGTATTAAGTAGTCTTTAACTAGGGCAGGGATTCAAGTGAAACAGCACTGCGATCGCTTCGAACTGCAATCGCTACTGGAAGTGAATTACTATCATCAACTGGCATGACGTCACTACGGGTGGAGCCAATAAGAGCTCACAAGCACTCAGCGATCTCCTCTTATTCGCCAAGTAGGCTGTGACGTTTTATCTAGCTCGTTTTTCATAGGCAAACGTCACGATGTTTTTATCAAGAAACGTTCTAATGTAATTCATTTCCAGTAGCGATTGTAATTTGCGATGGCCTGTTTCACTTGAATCCCTGCCTTGCCTAGGAGGCGTTGGAAAAACTAGCCTCAAAAAAGACTCTCCTCTCCTTTATCACATGTCATGCTACTTTTCATAAGCATAATTTATACATACGCGAAAAAAAGCGAGATGTCACATTTCTCCTCCCCTTGTCACAATTTCAAAAACCCCCTTCAAGCGTGCTATGATTTATGGACAACCCCTTATTTCAAAAAGCAAAAAAATTTCAGAGAGCAAGTAGTAAAAAATTGTGCAGTACATGGTCACTCTGTTGATGAATGTTTGAAGGAAAAAAATATTTTTGAAAAAAAAAATTGAACCGACTTCGGAACTTCACTCGGCAAGTGCTCTAAAAAGTAAAAAATAATTTTATTCTTTGAACACCATCGACACTACATTTAAACATAAGTTTTGAAGTCGGCGCAAAAACACAACATAGAATCATACGAAACTATAATTTAACTATACATATAAATTGCAATGAATTCAGGTTCTTTAATCGCATTCGCATACACTACATCGACAACCATATATTTATGTAATGGTACAATCTCCCCAAAAACAACAGTGTTGTAAAAAAATCCCCCGCCAAGAAAACCTTAAATACTCAGCCTTAAAAAGTTATGATATCGAGTTTTCCCGCCAAGTTTGTGCCAAACTACAACTAACCTGTATGTATAGTTCTTTTAAATTGTTTTCTGTCCTGCCAGGCGGGAAACTTTGTCTTGTGAGGTGGTTGCTTAATGAGTAAAAACTTCCCGCCTGGCAGGACTGAAAACAATTTAAAAGAACTATACATACAGGTTAGTTGTAGTTTGGCACAAACTTGGCGGGAAAACTCGATATCATAACTTTTTAAGGCTGAGTATTTAAGGTTTTCTTGGCGGGGGATTTTTTTACAAGAGTCATTCCACGTCAACTGGACCAATTTTTCAAATCGTCCCCACTCGACCATCTCGGATTTGGATTTGATTTTACAGAGGTGTAGACATGCCTATGAAACTAACCTGTGCAAATTTTTAGCTTTCAAGATCCAAATCTGGAGGAGCTAGGATCCGGCAAAAAATGTGGCCCAAAATGGCGGATGAACTTCGTGAAACAAGTTGCAATGTTTAGGTCAAGGTTGCAGAAAATTTTATCACAGTGGAAGCCTAATTTTTTTGGAGCTTAAAGTACTTTTGGTTGTCAACACTCTCCAGTATATTCTTTGAGATTGCGCTTATTAGATTTTGTGTAGCATGTGCCTAAACTTGCGAGAAAACGCGGTGGGCAATTTTTTTCCTGGATTTCAGGGTGTCATAAATTTTTAACCAAAAAACTTCAAAGGTTTATACTTCGTAGTTTTATTGTCCAAATACTTGTTTTTAATGTTTTACAGCTACAGAGCTTAAATATTGTATTTGTAAAAGATATTGGCACCCCAAGTGTCGATGAAAACGCTTCTTTTGAAAAATCGCCTGTTTTTAACTCCCTATATCTCAGGTTTGTCACCTAAGACCATTTTTTCTTTGGCACCACTAGAAAGAATAGATTTTTTCCTATCGAAATGAGTTTTTTTTTCGATGGTGTTCTTTCGAATAAGGATGAAAAAATTAGCTTGAAATACTATCTGTTATGAAGAATTGGCATAATTAGGTTAAGACTGCAGAAAATTTTATCACATTGGGGAACTAATATTTTTGGTATTTAAAGTACTTTTAGTTGTCAATACTCTCCAGTATTTTTTGTGAGATTGAGCTTATTAAACTTTGTGTAGCACGCATGTCAACTTACGAAAAAACGCGGTGGGCAATCTTTTTCCTGGATTCATAAATTTTTAACCAAACAAATTCAAAGGTTCATATTTCGTAGTTCTATTGTCCAAATACTTGTTTTTAATGTTTTACAGCTGCAGAGCTTAAATATTGTATTTGTAAAAGATATTGGCACCCTAAGTGTCTATCAAAATCATTTTAAAGGAAAATCGGCTGTTTTCAACTCACTGTATCTCAAGTTTGTCACCTTCAACCGTTTTTTCGTTGGCACCATTAGAAAGAACAGATTTTTACCTATCGAAATGAGTTTTTTTTTCGATGGTGTTCTTTCGAATAAGGAGGGAAAAAAAAAGCTGGAAGTTTTGTCAGTTGTGAAGAATTGGCATAAATAGGCTAAGGCTGCAGAATATTTTATTATAATAGAAGTTCGAATTTTTAACAACTTAAAGTACATTTAGTTGTTAATAGATTCTAATAATTATGTGATTTCCAGCTCATTAGCTTTTGTGTAGCATACATGAAAATTATTGGCAATTCCTGTTTGAAAAATAGCTTGATTTCAATGAACTGTAACTCAGGTTTGTCACCTTCCATCATCTTTTCGTTAGTACTACTATAAATAACAGATTTTTTCTTATCAGAGTATTTATATAAACAACTAAATGTACTTTAAGTTGTTAAAAATTCGAACTTTTGGTATAATAAAATTTTCTGCAGTCTTAGCCTAATTATGAAAATTCTTCATAACTGACAATACTTCGAGCTATTTTTTTCTTCCTTATTCGAAAGAACACCATCGAAAAAAAAACTCATTTCAATAGGAAAAAATCTGTTCTTTCTAATGGTGACAACAAAAAAACAGTGGAAGGTGACAAACTTGAGATACAGTGAGTTGAAAACAGGCGATTTTTCATTAAAATGATTTTGATAGACACTTTTGACAACAAT
This sequence comes from Uloborus plumipes, assembly GCA_038373865.1. NCBI lineage: Eukaryota > Metazoa > Arthropoda > Arachnida > Araneae > Uloboridae > Uloborus > Uloborus plumipes. The sequence goes on along the minus strand of JAXGGA010000194.1, from coordinate 77,743 downwards.
ATCTCTTACAAAATCAATATTTAAGCTCTGCAGCTGTAAAATATTAAAACCAAGTATTTGGACAATAGAACTACGAAACATGAACCTTTGAATTTGTTTGGTTAAAAATTTATGAATCCAGGAAAAAGATTGCCTAACGCGTGTTTTTGCAAGTTAACATGCGTGGTACACAAAATTTAATTAGCTCAATCTCACAAAAAATACTGGAGAGTATTGACCACTAAAAGTACTTTAAACTGCAAAAATATTAGGCCCCCAGTGTGATAAAATTTTCTGCAGTCTTAACCTAATTATGCCAATTCTTCATAACAGACAGTATTTCAAGCAAATTTTTTCATCCTTATTCGAAAGAACACCATCGAAAAAAAAACTCATTTCGATAGGAAAAAATCTGTTCTTTCTAATGGTACCAAAGAAAAAATGGTCTTAGGTGACAAACCTGAGATATAGTGAGTTGAAAACAGGCGATTTTTCAAAAGAAGCGTTTTCATCGACACTTAGGGTGCCAATATCTTTTACAAATACAATATTTAAGCTCTGTAGCTGTAAAACATTAAAAACAAGTATTTGGACAATAAAACTACGAAGTATAAACCTTTGAAATTTTTTGGTTAAAAATTTATGACAACCTGAAATCCAGGAAAAAAATTGCCCACCGCGTTTTTTCGCAAGTTTAGGCACGTGCTACACAAAATCTAATAAGCGCAATCTCAAAGAATATACTGGCGAGTGTTGACAACTAAACGTACTTTAAGCTCCAAAAAAAATTAGGCTTCCATTGTGATAAAATTTTCTGCAACCTTGACCTAAACATTGCAACTTGTTTCATGAAGTTCATCCGCCATTTTGGGCCACATTTTTTGCGGGATCCTTGCTCCTCCAGATTTGGATCTTGGAAGCTAAAAATTTGCACAGGTTAGTTTCATAGGCATGTCCATACCTCTGTAAAATTTGATCCAAATCGGAGATGGTCGGGTGGGGACCACTAGTCCACTTGACATGGAATGACTCACAACACTGTTGTTTTTGGGGAGATATCACATGTTTTTGCATTAATATTATTTCTTTGCCTGTTTTTTTTTTCTCTTCAAAATTTATTTTGCATGTTTTCTTTCCCTTCAACATTTTTCTTGGCGGTCCGACATATGTGGTTTTCTTGGCATGCCATTTGGTGCAAAAGTTCAAGGATCTTCTTCAGTCTAGGATAAATTTGAAATCAATCACAATGTACCACACGAACCGACGCAAAACAAAGCTAGTTGCTAACAATACTACGATTAAATTAAAAGTTTAAACAAAAAACCCCAACCCTTACTGCCGATTTCATATTAAAATGAACTAAATTGAAGATCCCTTTTAAAAGCCTTATGCAATAAAATCAATTACAAATATTTTATTTGTTAACAAATAGAAACTGGCAACAGATGAAATTTCAATCATTGAGTTTTCTTTCCTCGCCGCCCAACAATGAAAACATAAATGCTCAGATGTTGAACAGAGCTAGTAGATAGAAATCGGACCAAGTTTAAGCATTAATAACTCCGGGGTGCGATGACCTCGGGGGGTAAATTTTGGGAAAACGTCCTCAATGTCTCATCGAGAATATTCATACCAAAAATCAACACTAAAGACCCCCGGGGGAAAAGATACGAAAAATAAAAACGAGGGGGGAGGGGGTGGGGGGTCGAAAAACCCCCTATGCCGAGCTTTGGGACAAAATAAATGTGGGTGCAAAATGAGAACTCAATCCGAGTTACCGTTTAGTCTGGACCCCTGTCAAACAATTTTTAAAAAGTGCGAAAAATAGCGATTTTATAACATATATCACCCCTCCCCCTGAGGGTCCTGGATGTTTTGCTTTAGTATGTGCCGTCAGGGGCCGCTGGAGATTGAGTATACCAAAAATGAACTCTAAGGATCTTTATGGGGCTGAGATACAGAGGGGTGAAAACCCCGGTTTGGTTACTCGCGTAAACAGTCCTTGTCGCTCTTTTACATTTTTATTGGCGACGGAAATTTCTTGGCGGATTGTATTTGGTTTTCTTGGCGGGGCGGGACGCTCCCGCGTCCCGTGATATTCAGCTCTTAATTTTCAGTGGTTTCTCTGAAAAATGTTGGCGAAATGTAGTTAAACATCATTTGGTAGAATCCTAGTTTAAGGTCCGGCGATAAATGAATAAATCTGGCAACCACAGAATTAGCATTGGATGATTGGATTGTTTGGCGACTTTAAGCAAAATGGCAACCATAGAATTATCATTGGATGATTGGATTGTTTGGCGACTTTAAGCAAAATCGCCAAACCCGGACCTTAAACTAGGATTCTACCCATCATTTCACCTATAGTTTTTGCACCGACTTCAAAACTTATGTTTAAATGTAGTGTCGATGGTGTTCAAAGAATAAAATTATTTTTTACTTTTTAGAGCACTTGCCGAGTGAAGTTCCGAAGTCGGTTCAAATTTTTTTTTCAAAAATATTTTTATTTTATTCTTTTTAGTGTATACATATGAAATAAGGTTAATGTTTCCATTACAAAACTTCATCTAATTTGCTTCAATAAATGCTTCATAAAATAAACTATATAAGGAAAAAAAAGAAGGAAAGTATCAACGCGTCTAAAATTTTAAACGATTGACACTAAAAAATAACCCTCGTTGTTATTCTCTGGTATTTATTTGTGTACTAGTTTAATCAAAGGCTAAATATTAACGGCTTTTCAACTAATTTATATTTCAAAACAACACTAGATTCTCGCGGTTCATAAAATTTTACGACGCATTACGTACGTGGGCCGCTAATGAGTTTCATGTTTGCTTCAGTTAAGCCTTCATTCAAAATTTTCATTATCATTAGTAACTGTTTCATATTAATCACGTTTTGTAACAATGAATTTCATATTTAATCATTTAGGACAAATCGCTTTAAATTTGAGCAAAAATTTGGAGATTTTCCTCACTTTCTTCAGAATTCCTGTATCAAACCTTATGTAAATTAAGACTAATAAAACCTGAAATATTACGAATGAATTAGTACTTGGTACGACTTTCAGTTCGTTGGAGTTCAGGAGAAAAAAGCAGGACATAGAAAGATGCTCGGTTTAAAATTTTCAAAAAGACCATAGAAATGAATTTCATTATGTAATCCAGAGAAGCCTGGCGTTCAAAATGGTCATTATTACGATTACTGTGATCCCAATTTCTTTTTCGAAAGATTTCTGCAGGTTCCCGTTATCGAACCCGGACCACGAGAGGATGGGACCAATCGGAAAGAAAGACCTTTCTATCAAAAAAAGAATTTTTGAAATCGGTCCAGGCATCTTCGAGTAATCTTATAACATACAAAAAAAAAAAAAAAAAAAAAAAATTCTCCGACGAATTGTATAACCTCCTCCTTTGTTGAAGTCGGTTAAAAAAGCGAAAGTTGAAGAGTTTGAGAGGGGGGGGGGGGATGACATTTTCACAGTCAATTTTTCAATTTATAAAATTTTTCCACAGAAGTTTGCAATATGTTAGATTCGGTAACGTAGAAAAACTTTGAGCTTGAAATAAATAAATTTGAATTCTGTTATCTCGAATTCAAATTGTGTTTTTCGCAATGACGAACTGCAACAGGCGTGTGTGCAAGCTCCTTAACCACCATGTGCAACAGGCCCATGCAAGGGGGTTTGTGTTGGAAAAGTCCCAGGGAGCGAGACGTTGGCAGACTGCCAATCTGAAAGAACTAGGTTTGAGGTCCAAAAAGATACCATGTTGCAGTTCGTCATTGCTTGACAATTAAATGAATTTTTTCACACCTAAAGAATTTCCAAAAGTGGCAACATTTTATTTTCAACTGAATAGTATCACATTTGTCTTTTTTCCACTTTCAAAAACAAATTCAGACAGCAGGAGCTCGCGTCGCTTACCAAGCGAGTGGAAACGAAAACATAAAAAGGTTTAATTAGCTTATTTTAAAAGTGAGTTAAAAGTGAAGGGCAGAGTAAACTCATAATTGACTGCTATGTTCACAAGATTTTGCATCAGATCTCTTTTTACGTATTCTTTCACGAGCTTTCTCACAATGATTATAGTTCTTTTACTCTGAAAAAAGGAGTGAATGCCAACTGATATATATAGCAATCGTGATTGCTAAAAAAAAAAAAAAAACCAAAAAACAGTAATGAACAATAAAAAAAACTGAAGAAATCATTTCCACCCATTATGGGGTTGAATGGTTGTAATGAATTACACTACTTTCTCTATCTCTACTAATAATAAAGCTGAAGGTTTGTCTTTCTTTCTTTCTGTCTGTTACGCGCGTAGCGCCGAAACAGTTCGGTCGATTTTCATGCCACTTGGTACAAAATTAGTTTGTAGCATGTAGTTTTGCACCTCGAAGCGATTTTTCGAAAATTCCATTTCGTTCTTATTCTATTCGAATTCTTAGCGGAAATTTGATAAAATAGGGAAGAAATATTTCACACACATTTTCAAGTCTTATGTCATTCGAAAGCTTGAAATTTTCTGCATAAAATGAAGTTTTTTCGAAGTTTCTACGATCATCAGGAGAGCTGTAACAATTGTTTTTAGAATCCCGGAATTCAAGGCTTACCTTCAGTAAAGCAAGCCAAACGATTCTAAAATGGTTTTGCTCGAGAATAAAATTTGTTTGAAAAGATAGATGAAATGAATTATTTTATTAACGAAAATCCACTTTTCATGTTGTTACCATGGTTACGTGTTCATACTTATTTTTGTTTCGTTATTTTTCCAGCGTTGCCAGACGTAGTATTTTTGATACTACGGTAGTATTTTTTCGGCCCAAATAAGGAGCGTAGTATTTTTCTGGCAACCCTGTTTCCACTATGTGTTTCCACTACTAATGACTTAATTAAAAGATTTGGCGGATTTTTTTTTTCATTTTCATAGATTTCGCATTTCAGCAACATTGATTTTGGCAACGTTTGGAAACAGTAGTATTTTGTAATATTTTTTTTAGAGGAGGCGTAGTATTTTTTTGTTTCAATTCTCTGGCAACTCTTGTCTTTTTCCCGATGAAAATGCTTTGGGACCTTACTTGGCGCGTTTTCGAAAAGTCACCAACTGGCGCGTTTTTGCTTGTCTCGCGGAATTGAAAGCTCCGAGAGAAACTGCGCAAAATAGGCAGGGTTACCACGCTTGGCACGCCTATCGCCCATTTAGCGAGAAAAGGGTATCTGAAGCACAGATTAACCAAATATCGTACCAATTGCGTTATTGCATCGTTCTTTTCAAAGTGTTTCATTTCGGAAAATGTATTGTTTTGTTTTTAAAACTAGGAAAGGAAACTTTCTTCTTTTAAATTTTGGTAAGATTTCTGTTGGTTTCTGTGAGCAACAAAATTGTTCTTATTTTCTCTTTTGGCTTTTTTTCTTTGCATCTCCCCTTGGGGTTGCATTCGAATGTTCCAAGGGGGTACCCAGATAACCACATACGTCCGCAGGATGTCCTATAAGGATCCCACAAATCCTTTATAGGACATGTCCTTCGAATTATCACAAAAGGCGTCCTTTGGATTGCCTACGTGGGACGAGTTCTCTCGAAATTTGAAGATCCCACATCTGAGTGTAGATGGACATCCAACTGGTATCCCATACAAGACGAACTACTAAAAGCCGGTTTTCTGCACATGCGCGCTAGCATAGCACCCATGCTGTCGCCCGGGAATTGCGAATATTTACACCACCATTTTGAAACGTGCTGCATGTTCTCTGTCTCTGTTTCGTGAAGCTTTTATGCTATAAATTTGCCAAGGTAAGTCTAACTATTACACATGTTTGTATTTAAAATTGTTTTTGAAGAATAAACATTAAACCAATGCAGCAGTAGGATATTTGTTGAATAGAAAATTCTTTTCAAAAGAAACTTTTAGTGCGATCTTTAAGAAAAAGCAGTTTAGCTTGAAATGCATTTTAGGTTTCGACATATTTAATGTTAATAGTTTACAGAATAAAGTAAAAAAGCTTGTTGTTTTTTTTCCGGTGTTTAAGCTAAAATATGAAGGCGGGGCGGACTGGTTGAAAGTATGAATTAAAAATAATTATTTGTTTCCTAATATAAAACAAAAATAGAAGAAATTTTTGGAACATTGCTATACACAAAAGCAATATTAAATAATTATAAAATCGATGTTATCTGAAAAAGTTAAAGCTTTCAGCTCGGAGTTCTATAAAGGTTTAAAGTATCCAATAGGTATACAAACTATAAGGAATTGCATCTGTAAAGAATGGAAAAGGATGGTCAGAGGAATCTATAAGGATTGAAAAGGACTGCCAGAGGATAAAAAACTATTGAAAAGTAGAGTCAAAGGACGTCCAGACGACCTGCTTAGGATAAAAAGGGATGGGCAAAGGAAGGAGACGGATCTGCGAAGGACGTCAGAGCATCCTATGACAGTCCAGCAGTGGTCTTAAGAGGACCCATCACACAGAATTTTTCCAGCTTTCGACTGAAAGAGAGAAAATTACACTCTTTTCCTTCCCCCACTGGGCGTGGATGTCTTGACAGGTTTGGGGGACAAGACGCGGACGACCCCTCGTCTTCCTCTCTGCACGAGTGTCAACGCTCAAAATTTATTGGCTAAGTAGATGTAAGAGGGGAGAGATAGCTGTTGTAACTGATCGGATAGATGCCTTACAATTTTAGTCTTGGACACACTTCAGAACCACTGGTCTTTATTTTTAGGACATTAGAGTTTCGACCGAAATTTTCTACCCTTTTGGTGTTTTGTGCCCAACTTTCTTTTTGCCTTATTGGATTTTTTTAATTAATACTTTCGTTATTTGTTTTATAAATTTGATTTATAAAAATGCCTTTATATGGTGCTGTATATTTTTGTACAAAAAGAATACGCAGTTTATTCATAAACTTTTTCATTTTCCTGTGAAGTGCAGCACTAACACTCGATCAATCAAAAACAGACACACGGTTGATAAAAGTATATTTTCGATCACTTCGCAATCCAAACTTGCCGCTCTTGTTCACTAAATACTACCTCCATCACTATTTGCCTGCAATTTCGGGTTCAATTAGGGCCTGATTATGGCACAGATCAACTAGGCCTAGGACTGGGGCCTCATCTTCCTAAAGGGCCCCTAATTTTCTAAAAACTGATGCGCAGCATTAAAGAATTATGTATTTTTAAGGAAAAAAAATAATGATTCATAAATTGAAAAATAAAAACAATCTCTTTTAATACTTTTTAATTAGTAGTTCTCTTATTTAGTTCATTTTATGTTTGTTAAAAAAGATTTCTTTCTTGAGAATTAGCTATAAAACTCTTGAGCTAAAATGGATATAAAAAAGCAGTATCAGGGCTAGACATAATGCATACAGTGCAACTGCATAGTGCCTTTCAGAGCTACATACAATGATCTCCCAAAAAAGGTTTGTATCGCTACTGCGAAAAAGTTAAGATTTTTTTTGTTGATTTAAAAAGAAGAACATAGAAAGGGGCCTCCAAAGTGTTGTGGGCTTTGGGCCTCACTTTTAGTTAGCCGGGCCCTGGGTTCAATAATATGTTCATAACGGTGTATTATGGGCCGAAATTCTTTCGGCTTTGCCGATCTGGCCAGAATACAAATGAAAAAAAAAAAGAGATCAACATTTTACGATTGTGCCAAAGTTTCGGGTATCAAAATATTCCACGCCTTCGGGAATCTACTTAGGCTTGAAATGATTTCTTAAAAATAAATACTAAAACATCATTTGTATATCAGTGCTATTCTGGTACTAGAAAATATCCCGTCATGGTATGAAAATACGTAATTACGTCTGCATTTGTAATAAAAGCTAAGATGAGATGCATTTAGGGGAGACTGGGGACGGTTGTGACGCGGGGCGGTTGTGACAGTCGTCATATTAGCTAAACCATAATTAATACCTGGTTGAAGCAAAGAGAGAGAGTATCAGCATGTTTGTCTGAATGTGTGTCAAAGCATTGCGGTAGCCATCGAGCGACATTAACGCTAGCAGAGGGGTTGGTTACTTTTAACAGTCAAAAGTAAGTTTTTTAGTTCGATGTATTTTAGTAATTCCTGTTGAATGGGTACAGATAGAGAAATGAAAGTTTTCTCCCCGTTAGTAGTGAACCTTAATAGTGAAATAGCAGTGATTACTTTTTATGTAGGCTATTTTGTATTGCCATGGCGATTGCTGTTTTCAAAAGTCGTGGGTTGGGGTCGGTTGTGACAAATTGCGTGGGGACGGTTGTGACACGAGTAAAACATGTTTTTATCATATTTGATGCCCATAATACGCTTGGAGAAGACAGAAATAGGGCAGTGTGGCCTAATGAAATATAAAGAAGCTTATAAAGAAGTGAAACTTTTTTTACTTTCGGATAGCTTTGGAAATGCAACGTTAATCGTAAGTCTTTGCTACGAAACATTCATTCGTAAACGCGATGGAGCCGGCCGGCGCTGTCACAATGAAAACAACGTGTGCATAGGTTATATTGCTCATAACAAAGTGCTTTTGAGCTTACATATACGCTGAAAGCAGATATGAGAGTAAAATGGCTACTGAGAAATGGTTCCGTTCATTTATGAATAGAAATGTTTCACGTCTGTTCGTGTAGCTCATGCAGCTAGCCTTTTAAGAGTAACAAGCTTCAATAAAGCAAATAAATGTGGAATCTTTCTTTGATACTTGAGAATTGTTATGAACAGACACGGTTATGACCCACAGGATGTGCATAATGTTGCCAAAATAGACGTTACGAAATTCCAAAAACCTGATAGTTTTGTAAAACTTGGTGTAAGGCTACTTCAACTGAACGAGACACATTGTTAAATGTTAAACTCTCCCAGATGAAGGTTATGTTGAATTATGTTTAATATTGCTTGAAATTAAAAGTGATCTAGACTGTTTTGCTGCATTTTTGAACTTGTCACAACCTACCCCAAGCACTGTCACAACCGCCCCCGGGGTGGGGTCGGTTGTGACATTTTTTCCTTTTTTGTTTAATTTGGTCTTGTGAGTTAACTATTGCACTTAGGGAGAAAATTTTAGTGTTTATAAGCAGGCAAATAAACACTTTAACGTAAAAATAACTTTAAACCAGCTCACAGGCTTTGCTAAGGGATCTATGGGGGAGCAAATGAAAATTGTCACAACCGTACCCAGTCTCCCCTAAGGTAGATATAATATGAAAGAGCAATGTTTAACATTGATCTAAATAATTAAACTTTCACAACAGGATATATATTTAAATTTGCACATTGTTAAAATAGTTTTTCGTTTTGTAACATTTTCATAGTTTAAAATTTTAACGTTGATAACAAATAAAATACTATAATGGCATACGTTATGAATATAACCTTTATATTAAGTGTACTGGTACAATCGGCTATGACAACTAAGTTGTTTTATCAAATCCTAATTACCATCTCTTTTTTTGGATATACGTCGTATTACATAATTTAGAACATCACTAGACATACTAACGGGTAAGAATTTCTTCTTTATTCATATGAAGTCGTATGACTAGTTGTTCAATAAAATCCTAGTTAGATTGACTTGTTGCTCAACATATATTATGTAGTTCATTTATGGTAGTTTAGGTTTGATTTATTCAAAACGCTTAGCAGTAGGCCGAAAAAAAAAATCGCCTTGTTTTGCTATGCTGGCTGAAAACGAACCACCAACTCATCTCAAATGCTCAACTCAATGCTTGACCAGCAAAACAGTTCAATTATTGAATATATTTCTGCCTTGTCAAAGCAGAAAACAAAGTTTTAAAATCTTTTCGCCAAAAGTATGCTTTTGTACATGTAGTATAAAACCGATGCGAATTTTTAAACTATACATAGTTATCTTTTTAAATCTCATAAACGTAGAGTAAAATGAAAAATCAAATACTGATTGGTCGCTGAGTAATAAATATAACACAATCACATATGTACAATAATTTTATTATACATAATTATAAAATTCACGGCGAAGAATTACTTATTTACCACACTACATTACATGCGGTGCGCAATAATGTGCACACTATTGTGAGCAATAACTATATTACAATCTTATATTAAAAAAATTAAAAAAAAAAATGAACCGACTTCAGAACTTCAGTCGGCAACTGCTCTAAAAAGTAAAAAATAATTTTATTATTTGAACACCATCGAGACTACTTTTAAACATAAGTTTTGAAGTCGGCGCAAAAACACTAAATAGAATACGAAACTACAATTCATCTATAAATGTAAATTTTAATGGATCTACAGGTTCTTTAATCACATTCGTATGCATTGCATTGAAAACCACATATTTATGTAATGGTACAAATATTCTGCTCTTAATTTCCAATGGATTCTCTGAAAAATGTCGGCAAAATATTTAAACATCATTTTCCTTATTGTTTTTGGAACAACTTCAAAACTTATGTTTAAATGTAGTGTCGATGGTGTTAAAAGAAAAAACATTATTTTTTACTTTTTAGAGCAATTGCCGACTGAACTTCTGAAGTCGGTTCGATTTTTTTTCAAAAGTATTTTTATTTTATTCTTTTAGTGTAAATGTACTTCAGAAATGAGGTGATGTTTCCATTAGGAAACTTCACCTATTTTTCTCAAGTAAATGCTAGGTAAAATAAACTATGTAAAAAAAAGAAAGAAACTATCAATGCATCCAAAATTTTAAAACGATTGACATTAAAAACTAATCCTTGTTACTCTCTGGTATTTATTTGTATGCTAGTTTAATTAAAGCTATTTAAATATTTATGTTTTTTCAACTGATTTCAAAGCAATAGAAATTTTTCGCAATAAAAATAATATGTTCGTTACCAGTTATCTGTTATCAGCATTAGATGGAAATAAAAACACAATTTCATTATGTAATCCAGGGAAGTCTTCATTAAAAATTGTCATTCTTACGATAACTGTAATTACGATTTCTATTTCCCTCGATTTCTGCAGGATCACGATATCAAAATCGAACTATGAGACCATGGGACCAACTGGAAAATACACCCTTTCAAATAAAAAAAGAATTTTTGAAATCGGTCCAGGCATCATCGAGTAATCTTATAGCAAAAAAAAAAAAATCTGCAACGAATTGTATAGCTTTCTCCTTTGTTGAAGTCGGTTTAAAAATAACATTGTAATACATAACTATGAAATGCTCGGTGAAAAATAACTTATTTTCAATACTATATTGCATACGGTGAACAATAACTATAATACAATCCAACATTTACAATAGCTTCGTATTACATTATTATGCAATGCAGCATACATTTACATGCAGCATGCATTAGCATGCATTTACATTATGCAATGTGAGCTCAATTGAGTTGGGCTACTTTTGTAGTCGTTTAGAAAAAATATTTCAACTCGAATCCTCTACAATTCCCCTTTTCTATTACCCAAAAAGAGGGCAACAGTGTCAAAATCGTAGGTAAACTCACCAGAGGAGCACTATATACAGTGTCAAATTTACCATGTCGCAACTGGCGCAATTGCGATAGGTTTCCACCACCATTTGAGCCCGGACGGAGACTCATCAAAGTGACCATGAAAATGTTTTACACAGGTGTGTGCTGAGTAAAAGGGTTTCACAAATGCATTGCGATGGGCCCCCAAACTTGTAAATCGGCCATTGATTAGATATAGACTTAAAATTAATGCTTCTTTCATTATTTATAAACAATACAAATTTTTTGGAAAACTTTATATACTTTAAATTAGCGATGCACCAAGAATTCGGTATATGCTCGGTACTCAGCCTACTCGGCCAATTTTTCTGAGTATTCGGTACGCGGCCAAGTTCTGATCTGAAACTCGGCCAATACCGAGTAGTTGCAAAAAATTGAATACTGTTCAAGGTTAACAAAAATGTGAAGAAATGTACCATTGTTTTTTTCCATAAAATACAATTATATTCTATGAATAAGTCAAAAAAGAGAAAAAAAAAAAAAAAAAAAAACATATCCAATTATAAAATCAGTACAGGGTAAAGTTAGCTACATAGCTTATGAACTTTCTACGTTGCAAAATGCATTTGTGTGTTACCACGTCTCCCAAATCACATAGTGGATGAATATTCAGATTGCTATTAAGAAACTCTTAAATCATACCTCAATTGATTTTGAATCATTTGAAACCTTAGATTGCAATTTTTTTAAACCATAGTCTTATACATTCAAGTTTTTTCTATAGTGATAACAATACGCAGGAGTAAAATCAAGCTATTTTTTAATCATAAAAAAAAGATTGTGTTACTATTTTTGTGTGAAGCAATACTCATGGAAAAATTTGAAAATAAATAGTGCTATGAAAGCATTTTAATAATCAAAATTATTGTATTTTAATCTGCGGTGTAACAAGTGACATACTCGGTTACTCCGCCAAATTGCTACTTGGTACATCTCTGCTTTACATGTTTTTTATTTTACTATTTATATTTATAATCATTTGGGAAATGTGATTAATGAATTGTTTTAAAATTAAAATACCACTTGACTGAGACTTACATTAGCTACTATATTACATATAGGCTATAAAATTCATGTGCTTTGAATCGATGGGGCGTCGAACTCTAAAGCAAAAGGTGCCGGGTTCGATGACAGCCGGTCGAAGAATTATTTTTTTATATATTTTTTATATATTTGTCATTGAAATTAAATTAAATTCGCTACTGTAGAATTTTGTTGTGCGCCACTGATTTTCAACATTAGATATCTTAAAATTTCGTTATGACACCCCCCCCCCGCACACACATAAGGGAAAAAAATGGGTTATGGATGTTGTATGGATTTTGTTTTTACTTCAAACTTTTGCTTTTCTCTCCATTGTGCTAGATTTTCAGCTCTCCGTTTCTTGCGATGAGCAGATAAATATAAGCGGCTTTTAGTTTGTCTTCCAATCACTTTCGTCATGATTAAAATCTTTCAAAAACTAAAGTTTGATACTAATATGCATAGTTAAAGAAAAACCATACAGAATTACTGTTTATCCAAAAAGCATAAACATCAACACAGATGCAGAAGTCTTCGTCACCTATTCCCAAGGCAGAGCAAAAACACTTTGTGCACGTTACAAAAGAACTCAGGCAAGACAACCTCTTTTTGGACACTTGCTCTTCCGAGGGTATCCGATTACACCCACAAGTGACCCAATGACTCCCCCCCCCCAACCCCCGAAAAGAAGCCATGCATCACTCAGCAGGGAGCTTGCTCGTGCCTCCGATACGGGGGGTGGAAATTTTTAGCTTGTGATGTGGAATAGGCTCAGTTTTGAAAAGATTCCTATTGTTCTAATAAAGCTACCGAAAATATTTTTCACTCTTTGGATAGCTAAGATCGAGCGCTATGATTTCATCTTTTAAAAAATTCGAATATTCCATACGGTTCGTCTAAAAATTCACTTTTCGTCCGTTGAACTTTTAAGTTCATTTTTAAAAAAAATTAAATTATGTTAAAGAAAAACCGCAAAGATCAAACCGTGCATTTGTCGTCATAGATTAAGTCCGAAAAAGAAAGATTCGAAAATCTTAATTTGCTGGTAAGATATCCTTGAAATGCGAAGATATTTTTCCCCGTAGGATAACATAGGAAGTCGAAACCCGGGAATCTCTCTGATGGGTCCTCTTAAGGATGCCCGCAGGACGTGCGTAAGATTTAGAGTGTCCCGTGATAGTCCTGCAGTTGTCCTGAAAATGTCCGTTTAAGACGTCCTGTGGACGTAAAAAAAAGTGGATTTTGGATCACCTGCGGACGTCTACAAGACGTTTTTCGGTAAATTTGGGATCTCCTGCGGAAGTCAGAGAATCCTATGAATGACGGCTTCTGGATGTCCAGTGGATGTCTTTGTGTTATCTGGGATATTTTACCCCTTTTATGGAGTAAATCAGTGTTCATTTCAATGCAAACAAAAGTGATATGAATTGGCACGACCACTTGGCGATATATCGCCAAGCTTTTGGTCGCCAAGTATTTGCCGCCAATTTGGTGACATATCGCCAAGTTGGCGAAAAAAATGGTTTCTTTTTTTATTTGGACTCAATTTGGCGATATTTTGCGAAAAATCCACTGAATGATGTTAAAATCGGCGATATTTAGGGGATTAATCATTGTAGAACATTTTTTTTTTTGCATTGTTTCGTGGTTAACTAGGGATATTCATGTTTGAACTGTTATCTTGCTCACTCCAAGCACTATTTTAGCACTTAAGGCATCTACTAAGAAATTTACACATAAAAATAAGTAGCGTGGGGTCCATACCAGATTTTTATATCATACTTTGAATAGTTAAATTACAACTAAAATAGAGCATTTTTTCTGCTATATCAATTATTTTACAAATGAACTTTTAATTTTATACCACGGGCAAAGCCGTGCGGATACCGCTAGTAAAGTGAATAAAGAAAAACATCAGTACCATTCACGTAGAAGTGCCCGGGTGGGAGGGGCTGTGAATTCCCAAAAATTACCTTATTCGGCACACTTTGTCCGACGATTACAATTGTCAAATGCCAAAATCTCTCTTTTTATTAGATTTGTGCATCTCGAAATTTTGTCATTAGGCAAAATTTGGGTTTTCATTTGGCAAATGTAGATTTTCTGCCCTCCCAAATATTAAGGTTCTGGGCACACTTGTGAATAGCTACAGTAAAATGTGAAAGATAAAACTTGTAACTCTTTGTTTTAAAAACATTTAAGATTAAGGAATAACATTCTACACACTTGGTATTCAGAGTTCATAAAAACAATCGAACCTCAGTAATTCATACACTTGTGAGCTCCTTACTATTGTTTGCTATTTATTTCCTTTTAGATATAACGAATTACTTTTAAATGTCCTTTTGCGATGTTTCCACTGTACATGTATTAGCAACTACACTTGTATTAGTACACTTGTACTAGCAAGTCATCGACAGCAGTTCATTATCTAGTATAACCAGCAGTGTTATGAGCAAATTTTAACTCATGATTCATAAGTGCTTCTGACAAACTTCGAGATACAAGAAACTTTTCCATGCTTCTTGAACTGGCTCCCATATGAAATTAATATCTGGCTATTAACATTACTTTGATTAATTCTTTTGAACGAATAGGGAGAGCTGGAAGCTATGATTTAAAGCATGCACATTTGAGACAACTTCGTATGGCAAGAACCAAAATTAACTTGAACGACTTACTTACTGTGAGTTACTACTTTAATTAGTTACTGCGAGTTGACTTTTCTCGTACAAGAATTCGGAATTAGAAATGGAATTAAAACAAATACCAGTTTTGTTACTTTAAAATACTTATTGCTTAACTTGTGTAAGCATTTTATTAGAACAAAAAAATTTAAGTACTGGATTAAATACTCCCAAAGAACTACTAAACTTTGCTTTCATTTGAAGTAATTAAATTAAAAAAAGAAGTTTTATCATTTCTGTTCACAGGGGGGGGGGGGGGATATATGTATATATGCCATGCATTGTGCCATGTCTTGAATCTAATTTAATTCCAAGAATGTCTTTAAATCAAAAAAAGAACGAAGACAGTTCTAAAATTAAATTAAAATTAGTCTTAAAGTGTGCAAAAGAATAATAAAATCATACTCAGGATAACTGAAGATGTATGAATGAAGTGAAAAGGGGGCGCCCCTAAGGCAGCGCAAGCACTGCGACCACAAGTCTATTATACTACAGATGTATGAATACTATAAATACTATTTAATGGATTTAGAACAAAAGTAAAAACTTTTTTTTTTTGAACAGGTTCTTGATAAACATGCTCTAAAGGGAAAAAAAAAACCCCACTCAATTTATCAGAAGTCAGCTTACCTGAATCACTACTGTTTTTGATTTGGAACAAAAAAAAAAAAAAAAAAAAAAAAAAAAAAAAATTAAAAAAGAAAAAAAAAAATACAGAGACTAGTAGTGGTCCTCTCAACGACACGAACATATGTCGAATTCTTTACCACTCTTCCCTAGAAAATAAAACTCAATAAAGATTCAGGAGGCATGATATGTAGCAAAAGTAGACAAGAAAAAGGTGACCTTATCATCTTGATGTATCCTAAAAAATACCAACTTAGCTCAAAATGAAAAATGTTTCTACTGTGCCCAAAGAAATTACATATTTTTTTAACAAATAAAATGACGTGGACATAGAACGTTTTAATCAATCTTAGATTTGTTTTACACTAATACAGTGAAGCACCGTGTATATGTTTTTGAAGGGACTATATGAAAAAAAAACGTACAAATGGAAAAAATGTATAACAGGTACACATCAATATGTTTTGGACTCTGCCAGGACAGATTGAAAAAAACGTACAAATGATAAAAACGTTTAAAAGAGAAATGTACAAACGGTGCTTCACTGTACTTAGTTAAATGTTTGTTCAAAGTGAAGAAACCTGAAAAATATTATGCTACTTTGTCCAGTTATATATCTTTTTTCTAAGTCAACAGTTTTAAAAAAAAAAGAAAGGAAAGAGAAATTTTCTATTTAGTGATTACTTTAGTGGTGTGTTCTTTTTTCATTGTAAATGTTGGAAACAAACACAGCAAATCTTTATGCTTTGTTATGTTTTCACTGAGCAAATTATAGTCATAAATTACAAACAAATACACATTTTACATGAAACTTTACAATAGTGCTTTACTTTACAATATAAAATCTTTATACAATCACAATTTGAGTCTGCTGGGTGCAATGATGTTTCTCTTGGGTCGTAAATTATAGCCTGTAAATAAAAAGGAAAAAATAAAAAAAAATGTTTTTCATTTTTCATTCATTTTTTAAGATATTAAGCCAAGGGGGGTAACAAACTTTTGCCCTAATATATAATTTCCTATGAAATATAAAATTAAATTTGAATAGTTATTGCAAAAATACTCACTTCCACTAGTTGACTTTTCCTCCAATTTTTCTTCATCTTGCGCAGCTTTTAGCATCGAGGAACGTGTTTCCCGTTTAGATAGTTCAATTTTTCCCTGACTAAAAACATTCTTTGAAATTTCTTTAGAAACCTTATCTGATGAAACAATAGCACTTTTGTCAACAGCAGTTTTTTCGATGGATAAAACAGGAATTTTAATGCATGGAGATTTCAAACTGAGAGTGCTAAGATCAATCCCTAACTGAGAATTTTGACTGGAACTTTCGGTGGTATTTACATTTTTGCGACGGAGAGAATAAATTTTTGGTTTAACATTTGATGTAGATTTCTCTTTTTTATTTCTTGACCTCAATGTTTTCTTCCTCTCAATTTGAGCAACATCAGAGGTATCAGAATTATCTGATTCTATAATGTTTGACCCAACAGAGGAATAGCTCTCCTGACTATGTATGGAATCGGTTTCATCTCGAACATTTTCAAAGAATAAGTTAGTGACTCTCATATTTGATAAGTTGTATTCTTTTTTGTTCATGGATAAAGTATCATTACTGTGATTTAAATCAGTTGACATTTTCCCAGCTTCTTGTCGGCTACTTCTGGTAACAGGTTTACGAATGACGTCTTCATGATGAATAGAATTTGAATTTTTTTCATGTGAAACGGAATTTTCTATACAAGATGCAGTAGGCATTGAAGCAGAAGAGTCATTTTTATGCAAAGCTATATTTCTGCTTGTTTCAGAGTTAGGGTGAGTCTCAGGTTCAATTGATAAAATTGACAAACTTTCCTTTTCATCACATCTTTGACCCATATTCACTTTAACTTCAAATGATACTTGAGGACTCTTTTTATTAGATGTTTCACTATCACCAACATCAGTTGATGGTATGGATATTACTTCACTGCAAGGAACTGTATGTGATCTGGTTGATCTTAAAGCATATGGAGGGGTTTCATTTTTTGTGTTTTTTTCACTGTTAGAATCATCCTCTGTTCTACTAACTAAACATAGTTGTTTCTTAGAATCTCGCACTGAAAAGTTTTCAGCATTATCAAAGTCGAGTTCATTAGACTTTTTTTTAGAAAATTCAACTATTACAGATATCTTGCTGCTCACATTACTAGTAGTAGCTTCAATATTATATTTAGAGCTAACATTATCAGTATAGTGAACATTTTTTTCTGAACTGTCAGATTTCCTCTGACAAGTACTTTGCACAGATGGTGATGTCCGACTTCTAAGAGATTTCTTTTCATTCTTTGAGACTTCAGCAAAAGACAAGTATTGCTTACTTGCAACAGAATCAGGAAAGGAAACTGAATTGACCAAGTTCTCATCAGTGGAGCATTGTTTCGATTGCGACTGAGCACTTTGCTGTTCATCAGAGGATAAGTTATTCCTTTTGCTTCTCAGATTCAAAGAGATGGATTTAGAAGAGCACTTGGATTGCTTATTTGTTTCCCCAGTACTAATACTTGATTTACTCATTTCTACTTCATCTACAGAGTCTGAAGATTCTACAAACACAAACTCCTCACTACCTTCATTGACTTCTTCTAAAGTCACATATTCACTGTCTGAGCTTGATAATCCTAAGCCAATACCTTCCGTTGCACATGGACTGCACGAATATTTTCTAATCAACTTTGAATCACCATACTGAATCGTTTTCCTTGGAGATTTCATAACGCCTTCACACTGGCTAATCGTTTTTATGGTGCTATCATGCGACTGCTTAAATTTGGAACTGTGCGGATCAAATTCAGGCTTTTCTTTTGGGAGAGAAATGTCCGTATCATCGTCATGGTTGATTTCAAGATCAGCTGGCAGAGCAGCCTCATTATTACTGGTAATATTATCTAGATTACTTTGTTTTTTGTTTGGAATTTGATTAGCACTTGCATCTTCTATTGGAACAACTGTTTCATTTTGAGTGCTTGGTATTGAATTTTTAGAATCACTCCTGAACTGCACAACACTAGGATTATTTTCTTCTTCAGGAATTGCCATACTTTGATCCTTAATAGCAACTACTTGTGCTTGTCCCGAATGAGTAGAAGTTTCTTTGTCAATATTTTCTATGGGGCTATCACATGATTGTTGGTTTTCAATACCATGTGAAGGGAATTCGGACTTTTCTCCTAGGAGAGGAATACTTTCAGTACTGCCTGAATGAAGCTCTGACTTCCCTCCAGCGAGAGATTTGTTTTCCTCTTTGTCATAGTTGATTTCAAGATCAGGTGCTTGAATAACCTCATGACCCTTAGTAATTTTCTCTACATTACTTATATTCTCTGTCAATTTCATACTGTCTTTTGAATATGAAATATTTATTACACTTTTACATTTACTGTCATCCACAAAAATATCTTTTTTCTCTGGCACGTTATTAGAATTTTCATCTTTAATTGAAACACTTTGTGAGCATGGAATGGTATTTTCATAATCCTTTCTGCACAGCACAACACTCAGATTATTTTCTTGATCTGAAACTGTGCAGCTTTGATCTATGGTGGCAACTATTTTTGACTGTCTTGAATGAGTAGGATTTCCTTCATTAATATTTTCTATAGTGGACTGTTTGCTTACAGCACGGGGAGAATGAAGCTCCGATTTTTCCACAAGAGGAACATTTTCAGTACTAGGAGAATGAAGCTCAGGCTTTCTTTTTGTGAGAGAAATGTTTTCCTTTTTGTCATGATTGATTTCCAGATCAGCTGACAGAACAGTCTCACTATCCCTACTAATATTCTCTAGATTATTTTCTTCTTTGTTTGGCATTGCATTAGCATCTAAGGAAATATATATTTCATTTTGGGAGCATGGTATTGCATTTTCAAAATCATTCCTACACTGCACAACACTAGGATTATCTTCTTGTTCAGAAATTGTGCTGTTTTCCTCCTTATTGACAGCTATTAACCTAGAGCGAGTAGGACTCAATTCTTTAATATTTTCTATGGTACTAGTATGGGACTGTTTTCTTTCATTCCTGTGTGAAAGAAATTCAGACTTTTCTTTCAGGAGAGGAACAGTTTCCATACTGTGTGAATGAAGCTCAGACTTTCCTTTTGAAAGAGGAATATCTTTCTCTTTGTCATGGCCGGTCTTAAGATCAGATGGCAAAACAGCCACACTATCCTTAGTAACATTCTCTTGATTTTCTCCTTTCTTGTTTATCATTTGATTAGCATTTGTATCTTCTCTTGAAACATCTGTTTCTTTTTGAGACCTTGAAATTACATCTCCAGAATCATTTTTAGATTGCACTACACTAGGATTAGTTTCTTCCTCACAAACTGCACTTTGATCCTCGATAGCAACTATTTTTAATTGTTCTGAATGAGTAGAACTTTCTTTAATATTTTCCATGGTGCTATCACCATGTTTGTTTTCAACACTGGGTAAATGGAATTCAGACTTTTTTTCTGAGAGAGGAACATTTTCAGTACTGTGTGAATGAAGGTCCACCTCTCCTTTGGTGATATAGATGTTTTCTTCTTTGCCGTGGTTAATTTCAAGATCAGTGGCCGGAATGACTTCACCCTCTCCCTTAATATTCTCTACATTTTTCAGATCCTCTGTCAAATTCATATTATCCTTTAAAGTTGAAACATTCACTACATTATCACTTTTATTTTCGTTTACAACAACCACTTTTTCACAAGTTAATTCATTATCATTTTCATTGGTTCTTGGAAGACACATTTTATTTTGAGAACATGAAATTGTATCTCCAGAGTCACTTTCACATTGCACTATAATAGGATTAGTTTTTTTCTCTGTAACTGTGCTGCTTAAATCCTTTTCGGAAATTATATTTGGATGTCCTAAATGAGTAGAACTTTCTTCATCTGAAAATTTTCTTTCCTTAAAATTAACACTGCATTCTTCATCGCTGTGTTTTAAGATTCTTTCTTCGTAATCCTTAACGCTTGATTTGTTATCATTAGTTAATGTTAACTCTTCCCCAATTTTAACAAGCTTGGAAGTTATTGCACTCTTTTTAGTATGAATACCATTAGTATCAAAATTTTGTGAGACTAATTCAATTTCAGACTCTGCATTTGAGTTTAAAGAAACCTGAGTAGAGGGTTGCATCATTTCTTCAGTAGCTGGTAATTCTTTCGAAATGGTGCAAGTTAAGTTTTTATCCTGATTAACATTTGGTATTTCAGTATTTAAATAACTTTCTTCAAAAAGTTTATGAGTATTAGAACTGTTTACTTCTTCATTTTGTTGATTTGTTGTTGTTTTTATACCTAGCTCTGAAGAAGACTGCGAAGTATGAAAATTATCAGTTTGATTCTGCTCATCCATTACACTAATGCGTGAATGTTTAGCTACACCAGGACGGTTCTTTAACTTTTTTCTCTTTTTGACAGACTGAATATCAGAAACACCATTTTTACCAGAACTACTAGCATTTGCTTTTGAACCATATTTATCTGCTGAAATTAGATCATTTACATGGCAATCTTCACTTACAATTTTACGTTTTTTCACTTGCCTTACTGATTTTGTATCCGAGTTACAGTCTACCGTAATGACTAGTTTTTCACAATTTGAGCACAATGTTTGACAGTTCTTTAACTGTTCAATTTCATACTTTCTTTTGTGTTTTTTCTGTTTTAAGGCATCACAATGACAGCTCAAGGGTTTCAAGGCTTCCGGTAAATCAATTCGATATGATTCCAAGTCTCTGGATATGGTGGGGATTGCCTTTTTGTTATTTGGTATCTTTTTGGAAAATTTCAGAGCCATTTTTTCTTTTTTCTCTTTTGATTTTGAATTTGTTGCAACACTTTCTGAAGCAATTTTCTTTCTTTTCTTTTTTGGTTTTAAATTTGTTGATACACTTTTTGTTTCAGAAAGAATACCAGTGTCTATAACAAATAATTCATCTTCCCTTTTCTGTACAATTGCTTCTTGTGCAGAATTTTTTAAACACCATTTCTTCAATATAACCTAAAAAATGAAATGAGAAATTATCAACAGATGTGAAAAGGTAGATATTTTTACACAGTTGTTGAATATTTAAAAAGAGAAGCTCAATTGTTTGCTATACTGTATATTAAATGAGAATACAATCCATATACATATCAGAAGTGCAGCTAGAAAAAACATTCTGTGAGGGGGTTTTAAATCGAAAACGATTGTTTTCCTTTCCGCTCACTCCTAATGCACAAAATATTATTGAATATGTTTAACCAAACAGTTTCTAAGGCTTAGCGATAACTCATTTATAACACTTGCTTAAAAATGGTTAATAATTATTATTGATACCATTAAGTTTAGAACAAAGAAAAAGGGAAGCACGATATATTTATATAACCTGTATTTTAATCTTAAATACATTTTGCATATTTTTTTCATGAGATCATTTAAAACCTCTTCTTGAAAAACACCAATGTTTTTATAGATGTATGAAAGTGCTAGGCCATTTAATCATTTGTCTGAAACGGAGGTGTAGAAGTTCTAAATCTAATGGAAGAATAACACAGGCTTTAAGCAGAAACATTTATTTTACTTAAATATATATTTAAAAATTTCTAAGTACACGTAAGTCAAAACCAGGATGATAGTAAGATTAAATTGTCATACGCAGCCCAGTAACAGTTTTGGTCTCAGGAAGAGAATTAGAAAGGAACCACAGAAAATACTGTGTGGTAGGCTCTCTTTAGAATTCTATAAAAAAGGATTTGGGCTGCACTGGAAAAGAATGCACTAACAAAGAATGAAAATTAAAAAAAAAAAAAGAGAAAAAAGAATGTGGGATTGTGGATGGTATGCACAATGATATATTAATAATTAATATAGAATAATACTAATATGCAGATGAGATAGAGATAGAAGAAAAGGATTAGAGTGGATGTATTCAAAAAAGTTCTTACCGTTCGGATTTTGTTCAAGGTAGAAACAGGTAGTTTGGAAGTCATAAGATATTTAGTGAAGAGCTTTTGTTTTTTCAGATGGATATCACCAATTTTTTCAAACAGCCAATCCATTATATTGGGAGGAGCTTCAATTTTGGAAACAATAGACAAAACATCCATTTCATCAAGTTTTTTAGATATCCGTCTTAAACGACGACAAAGAAGCACAACTGTCATATAAGTTTCTGGATCCATAACACTTTTGTGAAGTTCACTGCATAATAACTGCCTGAAACAGTAGAAAAAAATAAATTGAGTTAAGCGAAGCCTAATAAAGGGGATACATATAGAAATATATACTTAAACATTTCGCAGAATAAAACATTAAGCTACAATAGGGAAATTCCATGGTGACTTCAAGTAACATTTTCAGTTGATTTTTACTTAAATTTTAGTTTGAACATGTTGTTGTATGGTAAAATAATTACCATTAAACTTCTCAATTTTTTTTTATTTTTATTAAATTTTTGTGCCATAGTTTATTATGTCTTTTTGCTCAGGCCAACAAAAATATTTATTAATTGGAATAAGTATTAATGTATAAAATAAGAAAATTCTAATTTCATTTTATTTCCTTTGTTTTTGGACCACGATGTAATAAGATTATGTTTTTTTGAGCAAGTGGTGCCTTACACGTATTGGTATAATTTTGTCATTTGCGAATAGGTTTAATGCTCAGTGCTTTGAATCTGGGTGAACGAAGTTGTTCAAGGAAAACTATACAATCTCCCAATTAATAAAATTTAAACAGTGGAATAAATGATCGAGAACAATCTCTCTACCATGTTTAAATAATTAATAGCATTAACACCCACACAAACACAATGCTTTTCTGTTCCTTCAATATATTTTTAGTCTTTTCTTTCCAATGAGGACATTCTATGATTTAAAGATAATTTAAGGAAACAAAATTAACATCCTTGGAAATGTTATTTCATGTTTGGGTACATGATTGAGTTAATAAGTTTCGGCTCTGAGAAAAAAAAATCTTATTTTAAATATTTTAATCAATTTTTATTAAACAATTGGCATTTTGCAATAATAAATCAAGAAAACAGGAATTACCTTAAAATAACAAAGTAACAAGCATGGTACTTCTTCTTTACATTTGTGACGAGCAACAGGGAATGGTATATTGTTTCATAGTTACCTAAAAATCAGAATATGAAAAAAATCATCTTAGTAAAGTATAGCAAACAAAAGTTTGAATGTTTGTCAAACTAGTTGGCAGAAAATCAAGAGTTCAGAATACATTATTATTAATTTTAGAAAATATGACTCTCTTACTTGACTCTCTCACTATAATTTGCTTTTAGATTAATTGCAAAATTACTTTTTTTGCTCAGTTCAATGACACTATTTTAAAAATGTAAAATAAACCTGAGACATTTAAATAATTTCAAGAACCATCCATGAAAATTCATCTTGAATTTTTGTACAGAAAGAAGGACAAGGGGCCATTTTTTGAAGCAATTCAAACTTCAGGCTAACTTGAAAATAGGAAAACATTATTACTTGAGTAGAGTTATGGGCACTTCAAACAGCTTACCCGAGCAGGCTGTAATGAGCATGGGGTAGACAGCTTTAAGACGGCCATTGATCTTCATTGGAGAGTATAAAGCGACTAGTATCAGCCTAGCTGACCCAGAGTCTATTGCTGGTCATATGTTTGGTACATTTGTATGTTTTTGTATAAATGGTGCCATGGGAGGCAATATCTAATAGTTGAGTAATTGATTTTATTTGTTTGAAAATTAGTTTATTATTAGAGTAGCTACATTTATAAATTTACCATTGTATTAAGATTTTCAAGCAATGTGTTGCATTTAACCTTAAAAATAAAGCTCAGAAATCATAATATAGCAAGCATATAAAGCAAACATACAAAATTCAGTATAATAGTTGGTATCAGTGAAGTTATCATATTCATGATTTAGACAGACATATGAACAAACAAGAGAATGCATACTTGAGAAGGATATTTCAAGCACCAAGTTCTTCAAATGCAAGAGACGACATGAGCTGTGATAATTTACGGTTTTAGAACTATTTTTAGTCTGATTTGTAAATTATTAGCAGTTTCACATTGCAAAGGATAATGTTTTTTATACAGACTAGTCTTGCACATTTTGAAAACTCCATATATGCAACACGTTAGAAAAGCTATTTAAGAAGATTGTTTAGTGAACCTAGCAAGTAGCAAACACTAGTTAACTGGCACTTGGATTATCTACTGCTGGACAAAGCTTCATTTGTTCTATTTCGGGGAATCCATGTTGTACATTCAAAATCCATGGAATGTTTCTTGAAGAGAAAGATACACAAAATCTTTGACTGTCACAATTAGAAGACGTACATGGTACAGTGATGTCTAGAAAACTCAGTAGTTGTAAAACTCTCCATTCTAAAATGTCTATTTTTAGCCTGCAATATTTTACTGGTTAATGCCAATTGCACTAATGTTTTACTGGTCTTAAAATAACATCCACTACTGTATTACAATTGGATTTTTGAATATGGATGCTATATTACTTCAAAAGATTCTGTGAGAAATTTACTCTTTCCAGAAGTTCTTATACACTCAGCATATACAAACATCATACAAAGTGTCTCAAATGTAGAGGCAAATTACCAGGAGATGCAAGAGAGGGACACATTGATGATTCGGAATAATTCCTTTCGGAAATAATTCCTTTATTCGATAGAGGTACAGGCTCAATTAAGATATTGAGGACAAGCACATTTTTAAGAGGCTCATGTAGAGAAAATTTACCATTTTTGTCATAGACAACCTAAGCCATTGGCCCCCAATGGCTTAAATGCAAGCCCGCAGCCATAAAAAGTGGCTTAAGTGCCTTAAAGAGTGCAAGCCCACAGCCATAGCTTAGTTAGCCTATTCAGTAGCTAGGTCTTGAGAAGCAGCATTCTATGGGAGTTTTGAAAGAACTAAAAAAGTTTTTCCTTTGCAGACTGAAAGCATAGAAAAATCATTTAGTTTCTGTTAGTTACTTTGAATGTAATAAAATAAAATCTTCAGTGTAACAAAATACACATGTTTTATTAGCGATTGTTGCCTAGGTTAGTATGCAGAAAAATTCTTCTGCACAGACAAAATAGTTTTTCATCAGTAAAAATTGTGTAAGGCAATTTTGCAATTTGCATTATTATTATTATTATTATTTTGCATTCACAATGATGATGTTTTTCCTTGAAGTAAACTGTTTCAACGCATTTAGTACCCAAAGTAAAAACGAATATGCTCTTGAATGTTTAAATAATTTTATGCTTTTAACTATTATATAAATTACAACAAAGTATTTATAAATCTTCAAACTTGGATAATTTTTTTTTTATTTGACACTTTTTTCTTCTGCTCAACAATCTGTGGATTATCAACAAAAAATGTTTACATACAGCACAGTCCTGGTCTTGAAATTGATAAAAATAGAAAACTGATCTTGGTGTTGATAAATTTTGGAATTAAATGCAAGTAACCTTTTTTCTTTTTCATTATTTTTTTTTAAAGGTAAGACACATGATACATGGCATGTTAATAATATTTAAAATGCCTGAGTTCCTATTTTTTAGCATAGTTTTCATCGTAAAAAACAGGAACTCAGCAAATCATCTATTGCCAAACATTGTTGGGACACGGCATATTTTTTTTTTTTTTGGAAGCCAAAATCATTTGCAGACCTACCACTGTAGGTGAATTAGATTTTCTAGAAGCCTTTTATGTTCAGAAAAATGTAAATAATCTCTGTAATGAATCTTTTCTGTTCTGAATATCTGCCAAATCTTAATCGATTGGCTCAAATTTACATATTCTGATACGTCAAATATTACCTCAGCACATGCTTAGATCCGATTGGTCCATTCTTTCTTTTTTCGTATTTAAACTCTCCCATAACCTTGTTTCATCCCATTTGCTTGCTGGGCACTGAAGAAGGAGGCTGTTGCCTTCGAAACATGTTTTTCTTTTAATCTTATTTGTGCTTTAAAATGTTGTATCTCATTTTACCTAATATCTTTACTCCCTTTCAAATGTTTACTTTTCTTGTAGAATTCTTGGTTTTACAACAATAGTATAGATTCAATGCTATTGAAATTTATTGTAATAAAAGTTAATTTACAAATTCAATATTTCAAATGAAATTTATATTGACATCAAGATTTCTTGAGGAAAAAAGAAAAGTAACTTTAAAAACATAATTTAAAAATTTTAAATTTAAAGAGATGAATGGCACTGATTACTATTAATGTAGAAATGCTTAATCTTATATTATATGGATAAAAGTTTTCATTTTAGGTCAGGTTCAGCATCAAAGCAGTTGCAGTATTTATTTTTGTTAACGTATAAATCTAGAACCTCATTCCGTACACACACGAACACATCCTGCCAGGGACGGACTGGGATGAAAATTCAGCCCTGGCATATTTTTTCAGATGCAGCCCCGGTGGGAGGGGGGGGGGAGTGTCTGCCGGTGAACTAAAATCATGAACTTCTCCAAATTATTATACCCAAACAATTTTGAAATTCATTTACTGAGACCACACTGAGGGCAGTAGCAAAATGCAATTTAATATAAGTTTAATTGCGAGTGTATTTATTACTCAGATCGAATTTTGTAGTTTTAAAAATGTATTTTAAAATTAATCTTCGAAAATGTTGGGGGAAAAATGAAATTCGAGGGGGGTACTCAACCTTCTGTTTTCCAAATCGAAATTTGTAAAGGGCATCTGTTATACATCAATTAATAATGTAACGAGTCCGTAGCACCTTCAACTTTCTTTAAATGAGCATTCCAATCTTGAAGTAACTATAAATTTATTTACAAGTATGTACACTTATTTACAATAGGAGCAGGAAACAATTGCTAAACATCCAGCAATTAGGTAGCAAACAGTTCACTGTATTCTCAACAGTAACTCAGCACCACCTATCTGACGTGAACAGTAATTAAGAAATTACAAAAGCAAAACAAACATTTGCCCAAGCGAATAAAACGAGTTACCAGAAATCAAATCTGAAAACAACTAACTGTGTTCAATTCAGTTGGACAGCTATTTATACTCGGAAGGAAATTTCCACAACATTTTAGTAAAATCCGGAGAGTTCGATTCATTCACAAACTTAAATAATCCATTTAAGAAAATTCTAGTGATAAAAAGAAAACCCCAGGATATTACAACTCCCAGTGAAAATGTCTTCATGCTTATTAAATGTAGGGCAAGTGTAAAAACTACAAAATGTTACAGGGCCGGTATACAAATGATAAAAGTGATATCTTCAGATACTTTTGCAACATGTCGCCAGATAAAACCAAAACTAGTGACACAAAGAACAATTAAAAAAATGGTGAGAGGCAGGAAAAACAACAACTATTTACAAAGATTGGTAACAATAGTATAGAAAAGGGGGTCCCCCGGAAATTTTTTTTAAATTGTAGCTCGAAAAATGCAGTTTTAGACGATCTTTGGTAAAATTTTGGGGATGAGGATTCAAGGAAAATTTTCGAATTAATCTTCTTAAAAATGCAATTCAGACAGTCTTTGGTAATCTAAACCAGGTTCCAGTGAGAGACCTTATTTCGAAATTGAAATCCTAAAAACCAAAATCTAATCATCTCCAATTGATAGGGAGAGTGGGATCGGAGACACTCTTTCGAAAATTCGTTTTAGAAATTTTAGCTCTAAACAAGCAGTTTTGGAAGACCCTTGATGATATAGGGGCAAAGAGATGTGGGGCCAAAGAGATATGGTGGATAAAACCGAATATTTTGAAAAAAAAAAAAAAAAACGCAACGTTTTACGTTTAGGTACGTTTAGAGGATCGGCAATTTTTCAAATTGATAGCTCCAAAAATTTAATCTTAGTATTCAGTATAAAATTTTAAACCCCGCTGACTGTATTTTAACTTCTTATCTATTTAAAGCGTATTCCAGAGGCCTACGTTTTTGTCCCCACTTTGAACGCATTTTTATAATAATATTTTTATTAAAAAAATTAAAAATGTAAATATGTCGTCAAGTGTTTACCCGCGTGTGAACGATGAAGTACTGTCTTCCCTGACGAACGTCTTGTATTACGTTCATTACACCCGGGGCTAGCAGGTGGTAAGAGATGGCATAAGACTTTATCCTTTTTGCCAACTAGGCACAAAAGAGAATCACGCACATGATGACTATGAACCCTTCTAATGATAAGCATCTGACAGACAATTGACCTAAATTGTTGGTCATTCAGAAGTACATCTACAGTAGATTGTTGATATACTCGCGTTAAAGTTCATCAGCTCGTTTTTTTGCTTTGGCGGTCCTTTCTTCAAACATTAGAAATAGATGGCCCGCTCCCTTTCTGCAGTCGAACTCTAGAAATTTTGCTCTTGACGTCTCGGCGGCTTTGTATTTGGTAGTTTTACGGAAATTACTTTTTTTTGATAAAAAAAAGTCTGGTTTATATGGGCAGGCCTTTTTTGGCCCAGGAAAGGACCGGCCCTTCTGGCATTTTCCCAAATTCCCACATAGCCAGTCCGCCGCTGCATCCTGCTTTGTCGGGTAACACATCCAAAACGGCAATTTCCTGTACTGGTACAATGAAAATAAATTTTGCATGCTTTGCTCTGTCAGTAGGTTAATCTATTTGTAATAAAAACAGCATGATTTTGGACAAAAAATTATTTCCTTCTTTATATTAGCTACCCAAACAAAAACCCAGATCTAGATTACTGAATGGAAACAAGCGTAGGAGCATTCTTCTTCCTTTTTTTTCCATTTGAAAAATTATTATCTTTATAGAGTTTTTAAGTATCTAATTTGAACATTAGGAGAAGAAAGAACGCAAGTTTTGTGGAGCCCTTGATTAATATTTATGGAACCTTAGGATCCCTATTTAAGAAATACTGCACAAGACCAATCATGAGCTTGTTAAAGAAAAAAAAAACACACACACACACACACAACATACCTGGAAACATGCGAATGGGAAATAAAATTTGCTCTATCCATTTTGAAGCAGTTTTACCATTACTCAAAATTAAGCCAATTGAGATCAACGAAGACAAAATCTTAGCACAAACGACATTTAAATAGAAGGAATCCTAGAAGGAAAAAAATAATTGCATTTAAATTTAATTACAATAAAAAAACATGAGAGTTTTTCAATGCACTATGATTCTAATAGCAAGAACATTGAAACTCTTGCACCCAATTCAACATTAAACTTTCAAGTTATCATCTTCACAACCCATTAAGAAGTAAGAAGAGGGAAAGACATTGAGTTGCGCGATTGAGAAGCAATTAATACAGGCTTTCTTGCTCCAACAAAGAAACTGGCACACAAGTGTCAAAAAAATACAGTGGAGGAAAACATTCAGAGGAAGGTAACCGTTCCACCCTGAGAAAAGTATGATAATGACTATCAATAATTATGCATTCGTAAAAATTCTTTATTAGTTATTTGAGGTGTCAAAATTTTTCTATACATGGCTAGTACAGTAAGGAGCGCCTTATTTTCTTCTCGATATAAAAGATTTAGCTATACTATGTCTTGTTGTATAAATCAATTAAAAAAAAGCATTACAAGGATTGCGATTAACTATGTACAGAGTAAAAAATGTCATTGATAGGAATAGAACACATGATAGATGAGAAAATTAATTAATTTTAATGTTTTCCTATCAGATTAATTTAGTAATGACCCAGCAAATAAGCTGAGACTAAAGTTTAAACAACAGCAGAGTGCTTTAAAAAATAGTATACATTTACTATCAACTAACAACATAACTTTCAAGCTTACTTAAAAAACAAAAATGTGTCTTCTAAATAAATCAAAATATTTTACTTTGAAAACATATGAAAAGTTGAGACTTTTTGTTTAAAAACTTAATGTTCCCACAAAAATGATTTAGCATACTAATAATTTAAGAACAACAAAATCAAAATTATATATACATATAAATACAATTATATATATGATGAAAAGATATTGCTACAAACTGTGGAATTCAATTTGATATAGCTTGGTTTTAATTTTTCGAACGATACCCTTTTATAGTTGTAGCTCTAGATGTAAGAAAAATGACTATAATACATTATCTTGAAGTGGTATATAGCTGTGAAACTTGATGGTTTAAAAAGGCATCTGGTAAGTGTTTGAGAACTCTTGAAAATGCATAAAATTATCCCGGGAAAGTGAGCCCAGATAACACTAGGAACCAAATAGTAGCTTAAATCAAACATAATTCCTCTAGCGGCCGAAGTAAGAAACTGATGTAAAAAATGTAAGAAACTGATAAACAAAATCAATAGACAATGGCAACAAAGAGGTTTTTAGAATTATTCACCATCTATGTAAATATGTAATATCGCTATCAGAGCTGTAATATCAACAGAAACACAAACAATGAATAAAAGTACCTTCACTACTAAAAACGAGAATAATTTATTTAATTTGAACGATACCAGATCCCAAACAAGAAGTCAAACAAACTATGCCAATCATCAAATGTGTATATCTACATATACAGATATACAGTGAAACCCCAATTTTACATTTACAATCAGACCAGTGGCAAAAAACGTACTAAGCGGGAAAGTGTAAAATCAAGGTTGGGGTGAATGAAACTAAGCATAAAGTTTACAAATTGACACTTATCCAATGAACTAGTGAGAAAATGTGCGACATCTTTACTTGTTTCTTTTATCTTCTGATACAATTTATTTTATATCATATACTGTAGTAACAAATTTTGCAAATTGCTTCTTGGTTGATATTGAAAAAAAAAAAAACAAGTCTTAGGGTTTAATGTTTTAAATCGCTTGATCAGCTGCTTTTCGTCTTTATTCTGTTATTACAAACATTGGGAACTGGTACTTAATACGATTTGTAATGTAATAGATGACACATGAAAAATTAGCTTCTGGGAGAATTTTAAGAAGAGTGCAGCAGCTCTGGTACTCAGTTGTTGGGATGGAGGATCCATACACATTATATGTGTATAGACAAAACAATATAACAAAATGCATGAATTACTTCATAAAACAACTGAAAATTGTAAAATCATTTAAAACAAATTGCAATAAAAGCTGTTCTTCTTTTAGCGGTAATAATTGTCCTTGACGTAACCACAAAAAAAAAAAAAAAAAAAAAAAAAAAAGCAATAAATGGTACGTTTTTGAAAAACTTGGTATGCATTATCAACAGTTAAGGCATTTGTTTAAATGTTAAAAATCATTTATTTACCTTAACACATGAACAAAAGTTTCGAAAAAAAAAAAATATATATACAGTCGACGCTCGTTATAACGACCACACGTTATAAAGACCATCCTAATATAACGACCTGTGAGAAAACCCCCAACTGTATCCCAATATACTCTATGTTCTACCTCTTATAGCGACCACTCGTTATAACGACCATTTTCTGTAGGACGAAGACGGTCGTTATATCGAGCGTCGACTGTATACAGATATATATTTTATACAATAAATACAAAACTACTTTAAACATACCTTTGGATGCTTTAGTTTCCCACAGAAATGATTGTAGTAATTTATTAAGACTTGAAATAGTGATTTAGTTCTAGAACAAGAAAAAAGTTGTATGAGTTTTTTTTGACATACGAACACAGACAGAATTACAAACAGTTTCAAATAAAATTAGGAATTTTTTCATAGTTAATAAATAACATTTTTCAAATGCTTAAAGATACAATTTAAAATAACTTGAGGGAGATAAACAATTCTGCAGTAATTACCTGACAAAAAGAATGACTAGTAGCGTATACCATAGTATAATCACAACATTTTGATATACAATAATTAAAAGACGCACATTTGGCATAATTGTAACATTTATAATCAGACACTAACAAAAACTAAAATTTTAGGAGCCAGGAAAGAATTTTAGGCAGCAGACAAATTATTTCTCGGAGTTGTTAGGAAAATCCAGTGCAACATGGCTAATGAAAGATTCTTGTTCTGAGAGAACGTTGCAAATAGATTTTTTTTTCATGGGAGGTGGGGGTGGGGTGGGGGGTCCAATGTTCTAAATAAGAATTTCAATCTAGGTGTCATGATGACTCCTAGAATAAGTCATATTTCGGAAATAATTCTTCTTAGCCCAAAAAAGAGCCAACATTATAACAAACCATTCTAAATTTATGGTCTGCAAAATATATTTCACAACATTATAATTTATTTCAATATAAACTGCAGTAAATATCATGAGTGAAAGAATTTATTTTTTCCTTTCTCCTTTGCTGGTTGAAGTTTGTGTTTATTATCTTATTATTTCTATTATAAAGAATAACATGCGAAGTTTTGATGACTACTATTTAAGCAAAAATTCTATCAAATTTTCATCAAATTTAGCGGCAATTTGATAGATTGAAAAAATTGACACAATTTAAAAAAAAATCAGTTTTTGATTTTTCATTCCTCACTAATTTTTAAAGTATACCTTAATAGAATACGGATAAAAATTAAGTACTAATTTATTGAAGTTTTTTTTTAATGAAATAAACACGTGCATTGCTATAAGTTACTTTTCATATCTATATCGTTTACCATCAATGTTTTAATTTATTTTGAAGACTGGGCGAAATATTAGGACTTTTAAAAAGATTTCTAGAAATTAAATTAGTTTTATCATTTCGACCACATAAAAAAAAATATTATTTTTGAAATCATGACAAACATCGCACATATTACATTGAAAATAAACGATATGTTTGAAATCTGAATCCTTTTGCATCCTGAAAATATTTCAATTATTTTGAAAGTTGGAAATTATTTTAATACATGCTAGCATAAAAGTGTCTATTTTAACAATTTTTTCCAACATTTTTGCAATTGCTATTAATTTTTTTTGGGAAGATATAAGTTAAAAATTTATGCTGACAGGTATTAATCATAGTTGATCATCAGTGCTTCAAGAATTTGTAGAATAACATCACATATCCGATTTTGTTCAATGTTATGAAAATGTATGCAAATAAACTCTTGATTATTAAGAAAAAGTATAATTTAAAATTAACCCTCATCAAGTTAATCTTTTAAATCTAAAATTTACTTGCTGCTTGCAGGAGCAGAACACTTTCATTGTAGCTATCAAGCTACCAAAGATTTTAAGTAGCTACCAAAGTTTCATGCAGTAGTAGCATTGGCTAGAAATAAAAAAAAAAAAAAAAAAAAAAAAAAAAAAAAAAAAATCAGCCCATACTAATATTACAAGGAGTCATTTTTTGAATGAGAAGAACTGCGAGCTTTAGGAGGAAAAGTCATCTGAGAAAAGCAACACAGTAGAACAGAAGAGTGTTTAAATGGTAAAACGTGCAGTTTAACAAAACAAACAATATAAAATGACACCACGAATTAAAATTTATTATATACCACCAGGAAAGACTGTTAAATAATAAATTCCAGCAAAAACCAGCTGACTTTTTAGCCTAAAGCTCACACTTCTTTGCCTTGAAAGAGAGGCTCCTCGTAACCCAGAAACACGTGTCTACAGCAATCTGCATCACTTGTGTGATAAAACGGTGAATAACTTCAATTTTACTTTTCAAAAGGTATTTATTCAACAAAGAAGTGTTGAATAGTTCATTGCGAACATTTCATAGATGCAAAATTGATTTCAGTTTTAATGTTAAAAATAAATTAAAAGCAGTACTTGTCTTTGCTTTGTTTCTGCAATGCTTTGTTAACTTCAGTATCAATGTTCCTTAAAAGAAAGAAAAACAACATTATAGCAATACAATTTAAAAGCAAAAAATAAAATAAATATAAATACTGAATTTGCATTGAAAACTGAAACATTTAAACTTTTAGTTCTATATTGGCAAAATAATTCAAATCAACAAACAGGGTCATTGTTGACGTCTGGCACGAAAATTTCTCCAACAATTTTCTACTTTTTATAGAAAGCTTAGGGATTTTTATACAGCTTAGGAGAAGTGATACAATCTTTTCATGATTGGTATTGAGATCGAGTCTTCTTAGTAAAAGACAAGTCTCTAGGGCCGAGGAGAGGCCATGTCTGTTCAGAGAAACTAGAGGCCTGGTTCAGAATTGGAGTAGTTTTCAGTTTTATAAAGAGAGGTGGACCCAGAACCAAAATGGCAAGGCCAGGCTGGGCTCTTGGCAGCCCTAACTAGGAGACAACACGAGTTTTACAAAATTTGTCTTTTCAGGAAAAATGGTCCTGTGGGATTCACTGGCTTCAATTTCTTGTGTTCTTCTTTTCAATATTTCAAGGTATTTGACATGCTTCATAGCAACAGTATCAACTCCGTCAGTAACTGAAACCTCCTATACATTATGAGAGATAAAGCTTTGACAGATGTTTCAATTCAAGGAATCAGCATTTAAAAATAAATTGTCTAGTCTACTAATAAGAAATTCAGTCATAAAGCTTCACCTTTTGGGATTATAAATTATTTTAGAAAAGAAATCTTAAAAAAAAGTCTTAGTGCAATTTTCTTCCATTGCTACTAAGATGGTAAGTCAATTGCTGGAATGTCCTATTAAATCACAATGAGAAAGCTCGTTAGAACATCAGCAGTATGCCAGTCATTATACACTAAAGTACAATACTACTACATATCTGTTTAAAGGGCTTACTGACTATTATATTACGAGCTTTGTTGAGCATTATTAGAAAAAAAAATTCTATGATAATTTTTTACTACTTAAGTGTAATTTGCTTTTTTGATTATGTATCAAATACTAAAATGATGACTAATCTTATGTTACAAGATTCCAATAAGATTACGATCATTTTGTTAAAACTGGTGAAAACATTGGTCTTCTGTTTTAGGCAATTTTTTTCTTTTATCCTTCCAACGAAAACTCTTTTTCATAAAAAAAGGAAATTGTTTTCTAAAATGTTCTTTTGAATGCTGTACACTAAAGGATATCATTACCATTTTTCTGCACTGATAAAATCTTTTTTATTTAAAAAAAAAATAATAACAGGGTTCCCAACACATTTTAGCTAATGAAAAGGGTAAAAGAGGACCGTTTTCAGTTAAAAAGAGGACTAAAGAGGACCCTTCAATATTAAAAAGAGGACTTAGGAGGACCATTCATACTAAACCCAGGAATGCATCAAAAAGCAAATTAGTTGCCTTAGGTTTAATCCATGAAACTAATTTGCAAATTAACTGCAACAATGATGTTTAATGATAGTTTCTTCATCAGCTCTATCTTCTGAACAACTGACTTTTCAAAATTAGAAAATGAAATGTTCATTCCAGTGAGCGATTACTTATTTTTTATAATTGAATAATTACTAACACAAATATTTGGATGAGGAGGCGGTGAGGACACAATCACCTTATGTAACTAACGATCTTATAACCCCTATTTAAACACCAATGCACTAACTTAAAAAGTAATTTTTGAAATGATGGAATTAACTGCTTTAAAATTTAATTTAGTATTACTCATTATTGCATACCATCTTGTGTTTAAAAATATTATTTATTTATAATTTTATTCAGCAGCTTTTTTGGTAGAGGCAAACTTCAGAGTTATTTTAATTGAAAAATGAATTTTTCTACCAATTAATGGGTGAAAATTAGCTGATTATTTTTAATCAGCTAAGTGGCCGATAAATCGGTGCGTTCATTAAAAACATTTTACATACGTACATAGTTGCCACAGTTAAATAAATTAAAGAGCTAAAGTCAAGTTACAAAAACAATAAAAATAAACTGCTACAATATAACTTTAAATAAGAAGATTTAAGTTAAAATAGTAATAAACACAAGTTAAAATAGTTCTCAAAATTCAGAATAAATGAAATATTTACAAGATGCAGAAAGATTGGAATCCGATACACTGCATCCAGTTTTTGGCGAAGCATGCACACGGTATTGGTAAAAAGATTTTTACTAAATGAGCTATTACCTAAAATTCAGTTGAGTGAAAATCTTAAATATTTCAGTTACTGCAATTTATCACGTTTTACACTGATCTTCAAGAGAGGACTTTCTGGAGAAAGAGTACGTAAAAAATTTGGAGAAACTGGGCGGAGGGGGGAGCGCACTTGGCAGCGGTGTAAAAAATGATTACTGAAACTTGAGACTTAAAAAAAGAAAAAAAAAGCCGGGTATTTTTGCCAAATCTAACTAATGATATTTTAAGGGTTTGCAGAAAATTTCTTCTTGTAATTTCAACTAAAAATTTTTTTTTGAAAGCGCAAGAAAAACATATTTAAGCAAAACAATCCTCTTCACAAAAAGTGAAAAAAGAATAAAAACAAAAAACCTTAAAATAAAACTTAAATTAAGTAGATTAAAGAAAGAACAAGTCAAAATAGCTCTCAACTTTCAAAATAATCGAAATATTTACAAGATGCAAAAGGATTGCAAACTCGGAAACTGCGTGCAATTTTCGGCAAAGTTCATGCACGATATTGGTACGTCTTGAAAAAACTAAGTAAATGAGTTCTTGATATCTAAAAAATAACTAACAGAAAGTGTTAAATAAGGCAGGTACGGCAATTACTAAATTATAGGCCGATTTCTCCATTAAAAAAAAGAGGAATTATTTTAGAAACAATTCGATTCCCCCCCCCCCCAAAATCGGATTTTCGGAGTACATATAAATTCGAGAAAATCTATGGGGTGGGGAACAAGACAGCTACGGATAAAATATTACTAAAACTTGAGAAATAAAATTAAAAAAAAAAAAAGAAAGAAAGAACAAAAAAATTTTTGCCGATTTTTCAATATTTTGATTTTTGAAAGTTTGTAGCAATATCTTGCAATTTCAGCTAAAAGAAGTTCAGAGTTCTGAAAGAGAGAAGACCATACTTAAGTAAACCAGGAAATAGATTTTTAAAAAAAGGGAAACTCCGAGGGAGAAAAAGTTACTTCCGCATAGCGATCCGCTGATTTTAGCAAAAAATGGCGACACTTCCGTGTGACACGTGGTCACGATAAATCGCTTAATATTTTCAATTCTAGTACAATGACTATCTTCTGATAAATAGGAAAGAACTGGCGAAAATATTTTTTATTTGATTAACACTGTCCAGAAATCGGAATAAAAATTTACAAACACGGGGTGCTTACAATGTGAAAAAATGGCGTATGAGTCACAAAATTGCTTTGGATTTAATTCGCAAAAAGGATTGTTCATAGCAACATCGTTCTTATTAGCGTCTTCCTTCTGAGGGAGGGGGAAGTTGGAAAGTCCATCCACCTTTACAAACTTGGGGTCTGTGTTCCAGAAAATATTGGTAACATTCTGCTTCAACTTGACGTAACTCCTCCATCAAACCACTCCGTTTGCAAAATTTTCATGCTGCGATGGTTGTAAGAGGAGTTATGACGACAATCTGAAGCGAAATAACTTGGGAAAACCAGGTTCAATAAGACTGAGGCACTGCATGTTTAGACAAAACATAAAAAAGTTGATTTTTAAGTAAAAATAATATAAAAGCGGACCAATCGGACCAAAATGTTAAAAAGCGGTCTAAAACGGACTTAACTCTAAAAAACGGACTTTGGCGGGAAAAACGGACCATTTGGGAGCCCTGTAATAATCAGTACTGCAGTTGCTGTTACCTTCAATATGATATTCACTTTCATGAAATTTTATTATGAATCATTTTTGTAGTGTGTCATTATTTTCAACTAGACTTATGTCACATTTAAAAAGGGATTTGAGTTATGTTCTTACTGAAGAAACTCTACTAATATCTGCGAAGATTGAAGTATAAAATCGGAATTGCAAGCTTCTTCTAACATGTACTGAATTAAAATGCAATGAGATTTCACCCACATGAAATTACTTACTAAATTCTATTCATTTGAAGGAAAAAAAAAAAAAAAAAAACGGTTGGATTTACTTGCCATGAGGGACCCAAAGTAGAAAATATTTTAATGCTCCAGTGTCAGCTTTGGATATGCTCTGGCTGTGGAAAATTAACTACCTATACCCTTTCAGAGTTTCGAATTTTAATTTGCAATTATCAAAAAGAGGAACATGAAGGAAAAAAAAAAACATAATGGACTTGAAAAGCTGCTTTTAGATTTGCAGCCACAAGCAATATCAGGTGTCTGACCAGAGGAAATTCGGGTCAATTAACGGACCGTTCAAAAAATTCCGATCAATCTAAACGGACCCTTCACAAAATGTTAATCAAACAAAACGGTCATTTCACAAATTGTTCATTGAAAAAGCAAATCTAAAATCAAAATGACACACAGCATTATTCCGGTGTAAAATCCCATAATTTTTTTGGGAATTTTCTGATGTTACAGAAGGAAAGAAGGGAATCAGCTTACACACAAATCCGCTAATTTTGCACATAAAAAGTCGCTTAACTTCCTGCCTGTGATGCTCGGGAAAGCGATAAGTCTATAATATAGTCAAATGTAGCACTTTTGATTGGTTTCTTTTCAAGAAATTAACAAACTAAAACACAATTGTTTTGTTTTAATAATTCTGCTTGTTTGTTCGATCATATGCAAATCAAAATGGCTTGCTACGATGTTGCTGTTATAGATTTCTCTGAAAATGCAGAGTAAGGATTTTTCTACCCACTTATGATTTGAACAAAAAATATAATAATACTTCATAGCAACGAATTGAACTTAGAACTGCAAATAGATAGCCAGGGTTGCAGAAAAAATGATCACTTCTGATAGTTTTTAAAATTATCGCCATCTAGTATCTTTGTTGCGATGTTTTGACTTTATTTTGGCAGAAAATTTTCGGATTTTTTTTGATGCTTACAGGGTTAGTTTTTCGGTTACATAAAGGAATTAATGTAGTTTTTCGTTTGTTAATATTGGAAGTATTTTTTCCTCCGAATTTTTGGCGAACATGTTGGTGATTATTGATAACATTAATCATATAGACTTGATGAAATATAATTTTAAAATTAATTGACTTTAATAAATTATTTTATTTACTGTTTTTATATTTTTGATGCTTTCATTTTGAAAAATACGATAGCTTTGCATCTAATGAGAATCAAATTTTACTCATTTTTCAAGCTAATTACTATTTGTTAGGAGGCAAATAAATGAAAATTCTGTTTTTTTTTGTTCAGATCATTATTTAAACATTTTTAAGACAAAATTTACTGTTTTTTTATGGGTCTAAAAGTGAAATGCTGAATGGATAATTTTATTTTATTTTACATTAATTGTGTCAACAGATATTAATATGTTTGTAATAGACCTTTAAAATGCAATTGTGAAGTAATTTTACCAAAATAAATTCTTTAATAAACCGTTTTTATGCTTTTGATGCACTTTGATAATTATGATCTTTTTGCATCTGCTACAGGAAACGGATTCTTCGCATTTTTGATGTTTACTATGCTTTTTTAAAAGGAAAATAATGAAACTAATTTTTCTTTTTTATTAAATTGAAAAATTTTAAATGAAATCCTGTGTTTTTAAGAGTGGCTTATGTCAGAAAGTGAAATACTGATTTGATGTCTGAATTTTATTTGTGTTTCAATTATTATAAGATTTTAAACACCTTCAGTTTATATTCAGTATAATTTAACCTAATATGGAGTGGAAAAAAAGATTGATACATGGGGGAGGCTCCCCCCCCCCGCCGAATTCATCACTGTATGTATAAATTTGATCTTTTAATGCATTTTTTTTTTTGAAAAAATATTTGAGCTTTCACAAAATTATTTGATTTTTCACAGAATTATTTAGTTTTTCAGAAATAACGGACCCTGTTAAAAATCCTGGACAGACCCCTGAATATATGTCCCCTGCACAGCTTACCAAAAAATACAGTCGTAAAAATAGTCTGTAAGGGAAGTGGATAATGCAATAGAATTAGAAAATCTGTATACTTATTTTAGGATCCCTTTGCCTGCAAAATGCCATGTTATATACCTGATTTGTGTAAATATTACGCACCATAAAACATGCAAAATGGCATTTTCCAGATTAATTTTCGGAATTGAAAAAGTTTCGGAGGAGATCCACGGAACCATTCTTTACCTAGGGGAGATTCGATACTCCTAAACCCCTAGAAACTTTTAGTCCCTTTCCCAATAATTATTGCAAGTTCGTGCCCCTGGCCCGGGTACAGATAATTTTAGAAATAAAATATATAAGTATATGTGACGTGAAAAATACTTTATATGGTAAAAATAATATAATACAAACATGGATAAAAACTGTAAATCTTCTAGTAAGTAATCAGAAGCAAATGTTTTGTAAAATCTGTCTGAAACACAAGTTATCCATGGGAAAATTATTTCTTCTTTCATCTTGTACTTGGTTATATTTTCCAGAAAACCTGAAAAATAAAATATACATGTGAAACAATTGTAGTCATATTTGTAGATAAACATACATATATTATAGCATTGACTATGCGTTTGCAAATGTATTGGTGCCGGACCCGCCAACATCAAATTCCACATTAGTTGGAGACGGCTTTTGATACTTAAGGCACAATATGCATCAAGAACAGATTCTTAAAAAAGCACCAATTTGGAGGAGGAAATGTTATCGCATTGATATGCTTTGTTCCTGAGAAAGCCGCTCCTAGTGTTTATAAAAAAAAATTGCAGGATTATTAAGATGTTCTGGTTCTTAATATGTTACCAGCAACACCCTTTATCACAAAAGGAAATGACTCATTTTAACAAGACAACGCAAAAGCTGATACAAAAGCGTTTCAGGTTGTTGAAGTGCACGTTTTTGAACTGTTTTCTAACTTCATTTTATTTTTCAAGTAATTTAACTTATATAATCACATTTTAAGCAGTTTATAACACATTATATTTTGTAACCTGAATTGCAATATTATACTGATAGCTAAATGTGCGTCCGGTCTTTTTGTCTAGGGATCAGAAAAGTTTGACTATGGGTGTGGAAGTCGGAGTACACACTAAATTAAGACATAGATCGAAAAGTGAAACAGCGCACTCAAAATCAACAGCATATGTGGTAAAGGTAAAAGCAGCTAAATCAATGTTAAAAATAAGCGGTTATTAGTCGTATTTTTTGACCAAAATTTTTGCATTGATGCCTAGATCTGCAACCTTAGTGTCAAATTTGACGCCTAAAATTTTGGATTGCATTGAAGCTTTTATTTATTTATTTTTTGACACATCATGATCAAGACCTGTGGATTCAAATGATAAATGTAAGAGAAATTTAAAAATGCAATAAAATTTGTTCTCAAAACCCATTTTCTTGAGCATATTTTTACAGATCTTTTTTTTTTTTAATATGCTATCAGCATTTTGGCGAATTTCTTCTTTTTTTGGACATTTCTTCATATTTGAATACGTATATATTTGATTCATTGAAAATGGCCCCTAAGTTGTTCATTTTGACACCTAAAAATTTATAATAGGCGTCAGCTTGACGCCTATAATTAAAGTCTTATTTCTAACACTGAGCTAAATGTGTCACATGTCATAGATTCACCTTCACTGGCCAGGGTAATATGAAAGAAATTTGTACACGCACTATGATTCTCTATCAAATGACTTTCCCTCCCAGGGATCAGGCGATCCCTTTAACTATCCTCGTGGGCATTCCTGCACTGATAAAATTGGAAAAATTTAACATTTTCCGCACCAAATAAGAACTAATATATAAACTTCAACATACTTCAGTGTCATACACTGCTGAAATTGCCTACAATTGTCAGAAAATTTTGCCAATCTGAACTCGAGAAGAGACTGCGACCGGTCTGGACAGGTTTGAATAATCGGCGCGCTACTGTATTAATATTAAACCGCTTTTTAAAATTTATAATAAGCTGTTCATGCTGGATTCATAAATGCTACCAAAAACAAA
Source organism: Uloborus plumipes (assembly GCA_038373865.1). Lineage (NCBI taxonomy): Eukaryota > Metazoa > Arthropoda > Arachnida > Araneae > Uloboridae > Uloborus > Uloborus plumipes. Next base: position 35,137 of record JAXGGA010000194.1, on the reverse strand, counting down.
GACGGTGAAAATGTATTGATTGGATCATAATTTTTTACAAGCAATTAACATCTTTACCAGAGTCGTTAAAAAATTGCGCGATTTTTCTGTCGACGCAGAGCAAAACAAAAACGCATGCTGAAATGTATTTTTGTTGTTGCCAGCAAGTTTCTAAAACTCTACAGACAGAGGCTTGAAATTTATTTTCTTCTGATGGGAGTTGGAAGTAGGATTCCGCATCCTTTTTCCAAAGATAAATTGAAGAATTTCCTTAATTCTCATCGTTTTTATGCATATTTTAGTACTAAATTGGGTTTGAAGTCATATTAAGATTTCCCAGGTTTCATTAACTGTTAGCGGTTTGCTCCTAATCACGTGATATAAACAAAACGGATTAAATTGCGTTCAGCTTATGTATGTAGGTTAGTTAATCTGTGATTTCGCTACTAATATATAACGTTTCACTCGTTTCAGCTGACAAATCAAGCCCGACATTTATACTGATAATTTCACTGCGTCTTTTGTGGATTTTTCCTTTTATTATGTCTGCCAAAGTCGATATTGACAAATGCTATAATGTAGCTGTAAAACTTGCCCAAGAAGCCGGTGAGGTAAATATCTCATGAGTTTTCTGTCTTTATGTATTTTATCTCGGGAATCTGTCTAAGTACGGGAAAAATCAGGGTTTTGTTTCAATACTGTGCAGTAACTGCAATCAGGAAAATGTGTTGTAATCCTGTCTCCCAGTTGTATACCCTCCACCAGGCCCGGTAAATAATTCTTACTTACTGCCTCTTTTCCTCTTCGATTCCGATTATTGATTTTTGTTTCACGTTATTTTTCAACAGTTTTCCTTGCTAAAATTTCGATATTGATCATATAAATGTTAAATTGCATTTAGAGTTGAATGTGTAGTTTTTTAAACTGGCTTTTATGATAATAAGTTGCTTAAATATTAAAATAATTTCCTTACTCTAAGTTTTTCGCTTTCTTAAATTTTCTGCCTCAAGCAAATGCTGAGGCTGTATTTTGAAACTGCCCTGAATACTGGGCACATTTCAGGGTCAGACTTCTGATTTTGAAGGTAGTCATTGAGCGCATGAGCACACAAGTTGTTCCTAAGTAATAATTAGGGGAAGTTCCCCAATTTGTACCTGCATGTAATAGCTTGTAGTATAATTTAAATAATTCGTAATTTTACAGAATATAATGGTTCTTTTTCTTTTTTTTAACTAGGAGAAAATTGACTCTATTTTAAAATTACTACCATATTTTCTTCACATCAATCCTGGGACTCAATTACAATGAGTTGGAGAAGAGAAGTTTTGATGTAGCCTAAAACGTTAGACATTTAATTTGTTGCATAGGTTTGCAAATTGAGGCACCAAGCCAAAAATCTTGGTCCCTAAATGCTACTAAGGGTACTTATTTCTAAGTCTGAATGTAATGTTACTCAAAGAGAAACAGGACATTTTAAGAAAGTAGAGATTTTAAGTCTGTTTGAGATAGCTATCCAGTGTGAGAAATAAGAATTTAAATGCAGGTGTTATTATGAAGCCTATAAGTTTTTAGGTGCCAAAATGAACAACTTAGGAGCCATTTTTAATGAATCAAATATATATTTATCAAAAAAAAAAAAGAATAGAAAAGCTACACACTTGCCAATTCATACTTAACAAGAGCTGTAAAATATACAAAGTAAAATAATTTTTTAAAGCCAAAATTGATTACATATAAAAGTTACTTTTATTAATTTATCCGTGGTATCAATCACTAGTCTTTGGAAAGAAAAGCTTTAATGCCATCTATTACTTAAGGCATCAAATAAAAAATTTTGGTTGAAAATGCAACCAACAATCGTTTATTTTTAAGTAGTTATATTTCATTACAAAATAACAATTAAAAAGCAAAATTGCCCAAAAATCTCTTGAGAAATCATGTGTAAGATTTCAATCCTTTTTCCACTACTATTTTCCTGTGTTTTTTTAATTGAAATAGTTTTTAAGTACAGAACATGAAATATCTCTCAAATACATTTCTCAAAGTGTTTGGCCCACTTTGAGGTGCTCAAAGCATTCTTGTTGTCCTTCATTTTTTTTGGCTTGGTTCTTTGAATACAATGATGCAATCTTGTTTTATTTTGAGGGGAAAATAAGTAAATAGATGGTGCTATAAAAGCAGTTTTGATGAGTAAATTATCAATTTGAAATTTATCTGACATTGTGATGTTCAGGGGTGCCCACAGGGGGTGGAGGTTGGGGAATTTTTTTGTATTAATTATGTAGCTTGAAAATTGTGCTAGTGAAAGCTTTATCAAATCTTGAATTATTTATTTGTTTTTAAAAATATGTTTTTTTCTAAAATATCTTGTGGAGCAAAATAACATTTACTATTCTTTTTTATGTTGCATAACTAATATTTTATGTTATTTTGGTATTAAGTAAATTATTTTTAGATTGATTTGCTATTGACATGAAGAAAAACATAGACTTTCTTAACTATCACATTGTGCAAAACAGTACTTACTGTGCTTTTTTCCCTTACATTAGTTTCTGTTATGTTGAATTGGTAATGAGTAAGATATTTTTAGATTGTACGATTCGCTATTAACAAGAAGAAAAACATAGAAACAAAGCAATCGAATGTAGATCTGGTTACTGAGACTGATAAGCAAGTTGAAGAATTGTTAAAGAAAGGATTTAAGGAACATTTTCCTGATCATTGGTAAGGTTCTTCCTTTAAATACACTAGTTATATTCAACTTTAAATTTAAAATTCAAAAAATTACCTAAACCTACTTCACAGGATTTTGAGGAATCTCTTTTTTTGAGCGAAAAGATGTGCTTAACCATAAGTTCATACCTTTTTATATTAAAAAGAATAACTCCAAAGCATATGTTTGCATTTTTCCCCCTAAATTTTGGTGTATATGGGTTATTTTCACATAAATAGCAATTTTCATGTTCTCGTTATAATTTGAATATTTTCTAACTTATACAATTTTAGGGGTTTACATTTTTTTTCCAAATTAAGGTTAACAAAATATCGGTCCCGTCATTTCCCTTTTTCCCGGTAGCAAAGGGTGAAAACACTGCAATTTCATCAGAAAACAACAAAAACCATCTATCCACTTACCGTAGGTATATACTCGCTTATAAGTCGAGAAATTTAGTCCAAAAAATGAAGATGAAAGTTAGGGGGTCGACTTATACGCGGGGCAGAATTTCCGAAAATTTTTCCCGAAAAATTTTTGGGGAAAAAACGAGAAGATTTTTCCGATTCAGTCCAACTATTTTAAACAGACATTAAAGAAGTAAATACTATTCATTCTACTGTATTTTTGCATGGTTTGATTGCGAAATAAAGAATAAATGATTGCAATAAACCACCGACGGCATGAAAAGTGCGGGAATCGCCGTATTCGCGAATTTCCGATTGATGGTGTTTATCTTTTTGAAACAGAATGTAATACGGCTGCATCAAAATTTTATTGATAATAATGCAAAATAAAAGTAACAGATAGCAAAAATTGTAACCGCAAAATCGAACCTTTACAAAAACTACGATCGTAAAATCGAACCCTTTACAAAAATCGCGATCGCAAAAATGAACCCTTTTTGTGAAAAATAATGACAATCGTGCTATTTTCAACACAAGAATGCTCACTGCATTTCTTTTTCCTTCTTTTTAAAACGTTTTCATTCACAAATCGGGGGAAAACGTTCCCGGATCGGTCCCGATTTACAAAAATTGCGATCGCAAAAATGAATCCTTTTATGAGAAAGAATAACAATCGTGCTGTTTTTAACACAAGAATGTTCAGTGCATTTCATTTTCCTTCATTTCAACACTTTTATATTCAAAAATAGTGGTAAAACATTCCCGATCGTTTCAGAAAGTGCGGTCTCGACTTATACGCGGGTTTTCGATTTTTTCCAGATTTTGTTTCAAAAAGTAGGGGGGTCGACTTATACGCGAGATCAACCTATACGCGAGTATATACGGTATATGTAAAAACATTGGTTTTTCTCAAAGCCAGGGAGAGAGGGAGGGGGCGGGGAGATTAACACCCCCCCTGAAATCCCTAAATGACGGGCCTGTAAGATAATAAAAGTCAATTTTTTTTTTTTTTATTTCAACTGCATTTTACTCTCATATAGGTCTGAAATAGCAAAATGTCACTCTCACTGTGCCCCCTCCCCCACTGTTTGTAAAAAATAAATCAAAATTATTTATATGCAGACAAGGAAGAATAGGTTCATATTTTTGTGCTTTTATTTCAAAATACTAAATAAGTTAAGTAAACAAAACAATTTAAAATGAAACTTTCATTAAAAGTTCCTGGAAGTCTTATTAATTTTGTTCCCAGCGGTTAGCATCATTCCCTCACAACTTTAAATTTTCCTCTCAGAATCACAACGAAATTAATTTTTTAAAATAAAATGTTTGATAATTCAGTTTTCAACACAGAAGAATATTGCAGCGTATTTCCATCTTTAAGTTGCTGAAAATTTGTTCATGAAATCTATCTGAGAGCATAAAATCAGGTGAGGCTCTTTGGCTCCGTCATCCCCTCATAGTTTTTTTTATTTAAATAAAATAAACTAATGCATAAAACAGACCGATTATTTGTTACTTCTTTTTTTTAAGAGTACTTGTATGAGAATAAACAAGTATTAGTTCGGTCTAATTACTAGAATTTAATTTCATGTAATTCCTTCACTAGTGACGAAATAATGCTTTAGCACTAACTGTTCAAAATATAAATAAATATTTTTTCTTTTAATAATAGTTGACATAATGATTCTTATATTGATGTTTCCTATCAAAATCCACATTATTTTTCATAAAACTTCTGAAACAGGACTTGGTAAAAACGCCTGAATTGACCCCTGGATAGTATTTTCTTAAGTATAACTTTATTTTTCTACACAACTCTTCATATGACAGATGCGAAACATTTAAGCAGCAAATTTTTGTTAATGGTATGGTGGTAGAAATTGAGCTCATTTTTAGTTTTATAGGTGAAGAAGGATCAACCAATATTGAATTTACCGATGCTCCTACTTGGATTGTGGACCCAGTTGATGGCACCATGAATTTTGTTCATAGGTTCGGTTTTATCTCTTTTCCTCTTTTTTTTTAAAACTGGTTACTTAGGTTTTTAAAAATGTTGCAGTTCGATACTATAAAATAAGTAAAAATTTTTTCGTTATACTAAATTTCTTTAGTAAAGAATTGAAGAAATTTTAAAGTGTAGTGTGATTTTGTTTGATTTTAAACTGGTTATTTAGGCGTTTAAAAATTTTGCAGGTTGGACTTGGTACTATAAAGTAATTAAAGTTTCTTTTTTTTTTTGTACTAAATTTCTTCAGTAAAGAAGAGAAAAAATTTAAAGAATGTGATTTTGTTTCATTTAAGTTGAAATTTTGTTTTTCTACAAATTTTAGTTCTTGCCAAATATAATAACTATTTATAAAGTTAGTACGATTTGAGCATGTGCACTTCAAAGAATTGTTATGTTTATATTGTATTTTTGACACATAAACTTTAAATGTTCATAATTTCTTTTTTTAATTTTTAGTTTCCCTTATACTGCAATATCAATTGGCTTAACCGTTGACAAGGAAGTATGTATGTTTAATATGTATATGTGTGTATGCGTGCCAAATGATAAATCTCACTGAAGTACTTAATTTTTTCTTGTGTTTAATTGTAGGTTATTCTGGGTATTGTGTATAATGCAGTGTTGGATCAAATGTACACTGGTGTAAAAGGGAGAGGTGCATACTGCAATGGAAAACAACTTCAAGTATCTAATACAAAAGGTAACTTTTGGATTTTATTTGGAAAATATTTAAGAAACTTTAAATTTTAATGAATGAGTTTGATAATTAATGTTCTGTAATCCTTATTGCTTTTATTTAAAGCTCAGTATGTTTATATTTTTTGTTGCTAATGTAGTGGGTATCTCTTACGATAAATTTTTGAGCTTTTAAACCATATTCACAATGCAGAGTGTTTGTTAAAACAGATTTTTAAATGTGAAATAAATGAAGTTAATTTGTGCAGAGAAGAAAAATATGTTTGTTGAAGATAATTTACATTATTTTATATTTGGGTAAATTGTAGCTTTATTTCTTTTGGAAATGTAGCCAAAGAAGTGTAGCAATTTTCGACCACTGCTAACTTTTGTAGCATGTTAGAAAAATGTGTTTAAATTCTCTAAAAATAACAGTTAAAGCTCAAAAATCATCATAAAGGTGGCAAATATAAATATATAAATATTTCATTATTTTGAAACATTTAGTCAAGTGTTTTGCATATTACTATAATGCTACAAAACTTAAAAAACCAAAAGGAAAATTAGTAATTAAAAAAATTAAACATACACACCTTTATTATTATTTTTTAAATGTGATGTTTCAGAAGTAGCCCAGTCAAAAACTTAATGTCAATAGTGCCATGTTTTTTTTTAAAAACAGTATAACCAGTTTGGTTTTAATTGAAACAATGGGATGGTTAATTTAAGAATCTGATCAAATATTAATATCATGAAATAACACTGATACAAGGCTGAATCCATATGTATACAGGTGGATTTATTTCACAGGTGGTATTCTATTTATTTCCATATCTAACAAAACTTGGTTGTGGATCATCAACTAAGCTCATTGCTACATTTTATTAAGTTTTTTTCCAGGTATTACATTGGATTACTTGCCAATTCCTTTTTTTTTTTTGTGATAAACCCGTGTATCTACACTCTACAATCAAGGGCGAATCCAGCTTCTGGTTCAGGAGGAGATCATTTCTGGAAGAGGAGGGGAGGGAGGGGGAGGTTTATGAGTCTTTTTTTTTTTTTTTTGGCATTAATAGAGGGTGTGGGGGACAACATTTTTGAAGTCCCTAAAATGCTGTTTTAGCCTATTTTTGGCCTCTTAAGGGGGGGGGGGGGGCATGACCCCCTATGCCTTCCTCTGGCTCCACTCTTGTCCACAGTATATAAAATTAAATGAAAATAGAGAAGAATTTTTGAAAGCTATTAATTCTCTAAAATTTGTTGTTGTTGGTTGTTGTTACATATGGTTTTACTGGAAAAATCAATCCAGACATTTAGGACAGCTCAGGCATAACATAAGAGCAAATAGGACTGTAAAAACACTAATAATAAAAAAGAGAACTAGATCAAAGGAACACTAGATAAATAAACAAATAAATAATTATATAAAAAAAAAACAATTTTAAAAGAATCTAACTTTAAAACTTTGGAAATACCTGCTACCATTGCTGCAATAGCTCTTATTTGCAATGTGTAAATGCAACAGCAAATTTTGAACTTTTAACTTTAAATAATGGATTATTTTAAAAGCGATTGAAAATTTAAATAAATTTCAGAGATGGTGAGGGAATAATTTTTATCTGCTTCCATTGACTTGACATTAAACCTCAGTACCCACCTCCTTCAAAGTGCTGTTTTTTATTCTTCATGTCATTTCAATTCAGGTTAGATTCAACAATCTCAAAGTATAGTTCATGTTTCATAATTGCTTGAATTTTTTTATTGAAGTTATGATTGCAATTTATGTAACATTAAGCTAATTAAGATTAACTAAGTTGGCTGAAAAAGATTCAAAGTGTTGTGTTTTAATGCAATTAATGATATACATTTAATTTTAAATTAATTATATATGAACGGTCATGGGGAAAAAAGATGAAAGTGACCAAAAAGCGATTTCGAAAAAAACGAAGAACAAAGTTTGATTTCTCGTAACTGCCTTTGTATTTAATAGAGTTTTCATGCACATTTCGGTCGATTCTCATCTTTTTTCCCCCTTGTTGTTCTACCAGATGATATTAATTCTTCATTAGCCCCTAGATAGCGCTAATATCTCTAAATTGACGAAAAAGTTACTTTCATCTTTTTCTCCCTGGCCTTTCATGTATTGAAAAATTACATATAAACTTTGCATTTCATTATTTGCTCAGCATCAAGTTAGATTTTTGAGTTTTAATCAGTTCTTCAGTTGAAATCAGTTTTTGACAGTTAAAACTGTTTAAACCAATTTTTGACTTATGTCGCATTAAAACTAGCCCTTGTTGCAAAGCAGATCGAAAATATTAAGAATTGTTTCTAATAATCTGGGAAACTTGTTCTAATGATATTGAATGTTATTGTTTAATACAGCAGAGGTATCCATAGTGGGGACTGTGCCATTGAACTTTTAGGGATGGGGGTGGGGGGAGAATAATTTAAGGGTTTATTGGATCTCACTTTGTTAAAGGCTCTTGTTCTGGAGTGCTCTATAGCATTTAAGGGTGTTTCTCATTTCCCCTGGGGGGGGGGGGGACTTCAATATCGAGTGTCAAAAAATTAGTTTCACTGGTTATTTAATATAAAGTAACTGCTTCGAAATAAAAATGATGCATTGTTCTTCTTTTTTTGCAGCAATATGACAAAAAAAAAAAAGAGAGCTATGAGCACACTCACTTTTGTGTATAATTTTTTTGAACCCAGAGCCCAGGGCAGTCATTGTCCCAAGCATTATGGTGACCTTATCCTTGTGGACTAGTTGTTATTTCTGGTATTTTTTGAAAAGAAATTTTTGTGACATTTTGATTGGAGATATATATTTTTTTTTCAGTTTTGGAATAAGAATAACAAGTCAATAATTCTTTCCTAATGAACAATTTTTTAGGTAGGTGTAGTGACAAATGTAAAATATTTTAAAAAGCCTCTTTATTGTGTAATTTAGTTTCAATTTTAAATGACTGCACTGACAAATTTTTAACCAGCTGTTTTTATTGATGATAAAATGAAATAACACTAAGCATTTCAATTTGCCATTTAAAAAAGTAAATAAATGTATTCATCAATAATTTTACTGTTAAAAATGGGTTTATTTATGTATCTTTTAAATAGATCTTTCACAAGCACTAATTTTATGTGAATTGGGAGGCAGCAGAGAGCCTGAAGTTATGGACCAAGTTTTTAAAAACTTCTCTGCTGTTGCTTGGAAAGCACATAGGTAGGATACTTTAAACTTGGTGATCATTGTGTGTACTCATGAAGGTAGGATAAAAGTATTTCATAATTTTCATAAATTAGATCCTCCATCAGAGACCACTTTTTTATGTAACTTTCATTAATTATAACTGATTTTTTTCAATGTCAAGTTCTTATTTTAAAATAAAAACCATGATATGTAGTGCTTTGTTTTCAGTAATATTGTGAGAAAAGGCATAACTTGATTAAAAATAAACAAATAACTAATTGAACCTTAAATTATATTACTTCTAAGTGAAAATATTTTTTTTAATCAAACAGTTCAATTAGTTGATTTCTGTAATAAAATGCCTGAAGATTAAAATATCATGAAAAGTTAATAGTTAATAAGAAGCATGTTATTATTAATTGCCTGTTACATTTTATGCATAAATAAAAATAACAAAATAAATAAATTTAAGTACGTGCATTTTAAATAGAAGTAAAAATATAGTACTAGCACACACAAGTTCCTTTTAACCCGCGATCACTCGCGCTACTTTGCGTCACACGGGCACTCGGGCCGGGCCTCGCAGGCCCTGGAGCGGTTTTTTTTCAGGAAATTGAGTTTTAAAGCAGAAAAAATTGTGTTTTGAATACTAAATTTTAATCACAAAGTCTGCAACCTCTTCATTTCATCTTTATAACTCAAATCGCTACTTTGAGTCACACAAGCACTCGCCCCGGGCCTCGCAGGCCCGGAGCGGTTTTTTTCCAGAAATTGAGTTTTAAAGCAGAAAAAATTGTGTTTTGAACACTAAATTTTAATCACAAAGTCTGCAACCTCTTCCTTTCATCTTTATAACTCAAATTACGAAGCATTTTCAACCGCTTTCTTCGCGTTCTCAATGCAGAATGAGAAACGCTAGCACTCGCGCCGGGCCTCTGAGGCCCGAAACGATATTTTTTGGGGGAAAGAGGGTCTGTACATTCCTGAAAAACATGCGGTCAGTAAGAAGGTGGCCCTAGACGCAGCTACTGTGGACCTCGTCCATTTCCGGTGAAGGGGTGATTTTTGGTAGCAAATTTAAATAATGACCGGGCCTGAGAGGCCCCGTGCGAGTGCGAGTGGGTTAAAAACTTTTTAATTTTCATGATCATAGCTTTGTAACTGTGTGAACCATTTCAGCAAAGGTGAATGCATAACTTTTGGAGAACAAAATATATATAGGGGAGACCGGGGCTATGTGCAATCAAGAAGCATAGTTTTTGCTTCTCGATTTTTCTAACTTTTTCTGTTGTACTTATGGTAAAATTAATTTGTGCCTCTGATAGGGTAACATCTTGGCTACAAAAAACTACTAGGAACATCATCTAAAATTCACTGAAACTCGTGAAAAATATTTTTTCGAAGGCTCCTCAACAGTGACAACTGCCCATGGGAGTCGGGGTAAGTTGGCAGATGCATCGGGGTATGTTGGCATAACATTGTTTGAAATGATAAATTTGCAGCAATATAACATTTCTTTATTTTTTAAATATATATTTAAATAGATTATAAGGTAATATGTCTAAATAAAGTTTTAAAAAACATGTATGAGCATTGTAGGTAGGTTACAAATGTTTCATGTCAACTGCAAAAGACATGTTCTTACTCATCTGAATGGAGAGGTAATCTTCCATTCAGATGAGCATCAGGTTGCTCTGGTTACTTCCAATACTTTGTAGTTTTCAACATAGTGGAGACTGATAAGTCCTCGTTATTGACTTTAAGTATTTTCCCTTGCTTCATACTTTACTTTCCCATACTTACTTAATCAGCTCCAACAGCAGCATTTAATGCTGTCTCATCTGCAGGTAGGGGCTTTGTAGTACGGTTGCGGCCGACCAGATTTAGTAGAAATAGCTCTTCTTTATTCTCATTATTGTACTGAGGAAACAAGAAATCATAGCTATTCTCACTATCAGCATACGGTATAGCATCAGAAAATGGCTCATCAGTTTCAGTGCTACTAACATCGTCCTTCTTTAAACGTTTCTTTTACAATATTCTTTGATTTCGTAGTCATGATTTTTGTTTTCTTTCTTTGTGTTCATTGTAAAGTGTTTTTATTTTATTTTCTCAGCTTTTTCTTTTGCCAGTTCATTTTCAACTGGAGTGTTGGTTTGGATTGCTGGCCTATGCCAAGATACCCCAAAGCCATTTTCTGGAAAACATGGCGTCCCTGACCAGAATACAAACGACTGGGAATCCAGAAACTGCATCAATCCCCAGGCTATTAGTCACTGTATCCACCATAAACTTGGAGTACTTGAACAAAAATTTTAAGGGTACTGAAAAAGGAAAAGCAAATTGGAAAAAAAATTTACTCACCGGCTAAAAAAACACAAAAAAATCCATATTCTTCGAACGCATGCTAGCGAGACACTAAAACTAAAAGACACTAAACAACTAACTCAAAATATGGCTCCGAATTATTAATTCCAGCTTATTGAGAAATCAAAGTGATTTTAGTTTGAGTTTTTGATGTTGAAATGATATTACTGTATTCAACTGTAATTGGATTTTTCTTTCTCTTACATAATCATAAAATTAGCGTCAGAATGATGGGCTCTGCTGCATTGAATATGTGTGCAATTGCTAGTGGGCATGCAGATGGATATTTTGAATATACTCTACACTGTTGGGACATGGCTGGTGCAAAAATAATTGTTGAAGAAGCAGGAGGCGTTGTTGTGGACCCTGAAGGTAATTTGTATTATTCTGTTCGTTTTAGGCCTCCTGGTTGGGAGACCAAGTATTTTTGTTATAGTCCAAGAGCCAGCAACGTTGAAAAAACAAGCATTTTAAGAAGTCTGATGACAAGATAATTAATCCTGCCAAATTTTAGATTTCTACCTAAAAATTTATACAAAATACAAAGCTGTTAAAAAAGAAAAAAAAACGAAAGTTTTTGCATGCAACTTCTTTACTAATAATAGTAGAATAAAAATTCTAAAAGAAGGCAATTCATTATGAAAACAAGAAATAGAGCTTTCCATTAATATATTACATGACATACTTTCGACAGGTTTAAGTTTTTAATTGCCCTAAAATGGTTAAAAAATCACAATTTTTACCAGCAAAATGCCATGTGCACTAAAAAACGCAATCACTCTCATCCGCCAGACACCCACCCTGCATGCTGCTTAAAAGAGAGCATAGGGAAAGATATATCAAGTGCCAGACGTCTTGAAATTGCCACTCGAAAACGTTGCTAGTTCTCAGACTATTATATGCAGCAAGTTACCGACCATAAGCCAGGGCAAAGACAGAATCACAAGCAAATTACCAAAACCATGGTCAAGGTTTGGTAAATAATTTTATCTGCCAGTTTAAAAGTAATTTCAGCTTCAATGTGAGGACATCTGCCTCTAGCTCAGTTACTGACTTTTTCTGACTGATGATAACAATGACAGAATTTGACCTGCCTGTATGTATACCGTAGAATGAATTCATCGGAGGCGCTCCCATAAGAGCACGAGTACTGCGACCTCATGTCTATAGTACATACTAGAGATGAGCCGGGCTCGGCCCGAGCCCGAGACGGACTCGGGCGTTTTAACTTTAAGCAGCTTTCGGGCTCGGGCTCGATCTCATATTACGATAGTCAGTCACGGAATAAAATATTGGGTACTTAAAGAGCGTGAGAACAGTTTTTCTTAATGGCAGAATTGCTTTGTTCAGGAAGTGTTTCAGAGAAATGACATCTATCACCTTATCTCCCACTCCCATACATCGTTTCTCAGCACATCGGAAAAAAATTAAAATAATAATAATAATAATTCAAAAAGATAGCACCCACTTATAATATATTTGCAATTGCTATTACGATAAACCATATGGCAGTGCATCCCAAGTGGAAATTCAAAATATATATATTGATGTTTGATACACTCGGGCTCAGGCCGGGTCGGGCTCAAAACAAGACAATATCACTCCGGCTCGGGCGGGCTCGGATTCAAAATTCTCGGGCTCGGGCGGGCTCAGGCCTTCAAAAGTGAGCCCGAACTTGTCTCTAGTACATACATATTGTTTGTTTGTTCTTTAGTTTATCGATTTAATGAAATGTGAAATGATAAAAAAACTCTGCTGTTAGTTGGGCTAAATGAAGCAACCCATCATTAGATGACATGCACTATGCATTTTTAGAACTGTTGAAGATAAAAACCAAATGATACAAAAATATTTAAACTCTTCACATATTAAATAAAATTATGTTTGCACGTTTTCACTTAAGTTTGAAAAAAACGTTCAGTAGAGAGAGAAATGTCTTTTTTTTTACGTTTCCTTTATAAAAAAAATTTCTTTTTGTTTATTTACTTTTAGTCATTGCCAGTTTGACTGCTTTCTATCATATTTTTCTATGGAGATAAAATGTTGTAAAGCAGCAACCTTAAACATAAATTTTTAAACATATGTCTTTAAACATAAAATTTTAAATAATAATTAGATATAGCTAAAATAGCAAAAAAGGTGTGTAATTATTGTTTTATTTAACAGCTGTCTCTTGTTTAATGAATTACTGCACTAAACTCAGTTTTTCCATACTTTATTTCTATTGTGGGGGAAACCAGCATTGAGAAATCGTACAAACTATCATGGTATCAAATGAATGAAAGGGTATTTTGTGTAACGATTCTCCTTACGATATCTTAGCAGTATTTTTAAATAGTTTCTCAACTTTTTAAAATATTTGTTTATTTTTTCATTTAGAAAAACCTTTCAACTTGATGAATAGAAGACTCATATGTGCTTCATCCCCAGAGCTTGCTCATAGTCTTTCCGGAGTATTGAAACATATGCAATTTCCTCATGATTGATGTTATTTGTTTAAACTGTTATGTTTGAAAATGTCAATGTAGTTTTGTTTAATTTTTATTCTTTTGTAATTCAGTTAATTTAATAATAAAATAAAAATATAGAAAGAAACGTTTTGCCTGTTTTGTTATTTGTTTAAGTGTGCAAATAGTATGCTATTTTTTGAAGTGAGTAAAATTATAATTCTTTAAAAATAGTTTATAAAAGCTCATTTTAATTCCTTAGTGGGCTAACATATTTGTTTTATTCTACTTTAAAAAAATCTTTTTCGTTTTCTTCCTTTTGAAGAATTAATATTTTGGCAAAATATGTCATACATAATTGAATTAAAGACAAAATATTAGATGTGTTAAAAAAAAAAAAAACTTTTTTTTGAAATTACTTCTTCTACTAAGATCTCGAGATTTTTACTTCTAAATTTCATTTAATTTTAAGTGCAGAAAGTTTTTCATAATTTTTTAGATTCTTAAGTTTTTAACCTAATGAAAATAAAAGCCTATTTTTTGGAAACATACCAACATTGAGCAAATGCTTTGCAGAACATAACCTACTGTGTTTAATATTTCAGTCTTTTTGCATCCTGTAAGTGATTCGAGTATTCGAAAAGCTGGAAATTATAGAGTTATAGTGTTTTAATATTTGCTGTGTTGAATCAATTATCTTGATTTTTATTTCAATCAATTTCTATATATTTTACATGATATTAACCATGACTAAATATATTGTTTTTCAAATCACAAAGTTTTAAACGAATAAGTAATTGTTTAGCTATTTACTTCGTTTTAAAATACATTTTTTAATTAAGTTAACCTAAGCCTTTGACCATACTGAAGTAATTACGTTAAAAATTTTACTGACGGTATTGATAGTTTCTTCAAAGCAAGAGTGCAGCCACAGTTCTTTCTTCTGAAGTGGTAGGGCTCGGTTCATGTTTTATCATACCTGTTTGGACTTGGATGATGATCAATCTTTGACTTCACAATGTTCATCCAACTCTGTTATTGAACTGATCAGTTCGCTTCTGTTCTGTTCCGGTGGAAAAAAAATCTAGAATAATCAGGCAAGAGACAACGAACGGAAAACAGGCATTTATTAAAGGCCCTTCTAGCAGCTTTTAACACATAGAGTGCTAAACACACAACAAGAAATTTTATTTTTATCTGAACAACTCCGCATAATAGCCATTTTGTTTCAAGGTATGACAAAAAACATTTGTTAACGAAATAATGAGCTTGTAAATTGCTTTCTTTTTCACCTGTACAAATTCGTCTTATGGAAAATATGATGAAATACTTTTTTATATTAGAATTGTTTACGATGTTCTTCGATATAGTTTTACCCTATAAAGATTTTTCTTGTCAAGCTCGTTAAATCGCTGTTTTTGTGAAAGGCGCTGCTCTCAAAGGCTTACCAGATGGTTTGAAAGTATCAAATTGCATTTATTAAGCTTCGTCGATTTCAGTAAAGAGTTTTTTAATAGTAGTTACTATTCTCTGGATATTGCAGCATATTTTGCTAAGAAAAGTTCTGTTTTAAGGATCGAATGTTTGAAAAATTAATAGTTCTCGGTAAGAAGTCATTTTTAACTTTCTTTTCCTGAAAAATGGCATTTAAAATGCTCCAGTAATTAAAATATTAGACCTTTTAAAAAAATACTTTTTTGAAGAACTAGTTTATCAATTACATATAAATAACTATTATTTTACTAAGCGATATTATTGATTCTAAATGATATGATAAAAGCTTTCCCCGTTCACTTACCATTAATGTTCGTAAATTTTGAACGTATCGCGAAAATAGTACCAATAATTCTGCATGAAGCTCACTCAATGGTCAAGATTATACCGGAAAAAATTTCATCACACTGTCGAACCTCGTTAACGCGAAATTTACGAGACCGTTGTAATTGTACTTCATGTTAACCGGATTTCATCTCACCCGATAAATTATTTATAACTGTTGTTAATTCATGGGACCAAACGGGTATTGCATGTTAAGCGATATTTCATGTTAAGCGATTTATTTCGTTTTGACGAGGTTCGACTGCAGGCAAACTGAGTCGATGTGTAGTTTCAAGAGCATATATGCGATATTCATGAATAAATAATGCAAGCCAATTTCTTTAAGAAACACAATAATTCCTATTTAATATGAAGTGAATGTTCAATACGTTGGTATTATTGTTTACTGAAGTGCGACTGAAAAACTAACGCTGGAAATCTTTTTTTAACCCCGGACGCAACAAGGAAGGGGGTTATAAGTTTGACGTGTCTGTGTATCTGTCTGTGGCACTCAAGTGCCTAAACGGATAGACTGATTTTGATTTTCCTTTGTTGAAAGGAGAGTTGATAGAGAGTGTTTTAGCCGCGTCTTCTGATGACATTATTTAACGAATGTATTAATTATAAACCTTTAAAATGTTTTTTGCGACTTTTGAAGAGAAAACATACTTGAAAATATAAAACAATAGTACCAAAAGAAAGATTTTTTTTTCTGTGCCTGATAGAATGTGTTTGGAACTTCTATGTCATATAGAACTCGAATTATAACGTTTTTTAGCAAATGCGGCTAAGCCTTTATTTACGCGATTGGATCATTGTTGGCCGATAAGGAAAAAAAAACTTGATTAAAAAAAATATATATTTGTTGCCAGTTTCTGTTTGTTAACAATTAAAATACTTGCAATTGATTTTAGTGTTAAGATTTTAAAATGATTTTCAATTTTTCCTCTTTATTCGAGTTTTGCGACTGGCAAATTATCTTTCCTTATTTACCATGTTCTCTCGAAAAAAAGTAAAATATGTTCAAATTTAACATGCTTTCTGACCAATGAAGTTCGTTTTAATACGAGGTCAGCAATCAGGGTCGTTTTTTTTTATTTTTATCTCAGCACTTGAGTTATAATACAGTTTGCCTTAGTTTATTTTCTTATTTACAATGACCTCCCAAAGTGTGATCATGAAAATCCAATTGATTTCAGTTCTAATATAGCAGTTGATCCTGCTGTGTGACCTTACTGCAATGCAAACATCATAATATTTTTCTTCACTTAGTATTCTCTAGTAAGAGAAGTTATCAAAATATTTTTCAAATTTGGGGGTCCCTTCTGCATTGGGCATTTCCCCCGCTTACTCTTGCAGTAATCAGGCTTTGTGAACTATTGCTTTTGGAGCTATGTTTCAGCATGCGTGTGTTTATTTTAGCTCCACACTTTTCCAATTAAAAACTTAAACTTCTACCCAGTTATTAATTCCTCATACTCTAAATTTGAAATAACAAGGACATCATTAAGATATATAAAATGTTAGCTCTGTTCCAATAGATCTTGTTCATACAATCATTTATAGTGGCAGACTTTTTGTAATTTCTTTGAGTTTTCGTGAAAAATCTGTAGCTAATTGTGTTTAGTCTCTTCGTTCATCGAGTCATAAAATACAGGAGATAATTGCGTTTACTTAAAGTAATTCTTAGCATCATGGAAAGTGCGATGAATTTTTGTTTTGTGAATTGCGGGCATGTTTATTAATATAGTTTTTTTTTTATGAAACGTTCTCTTTAGGTTATTTTCTTTTTATGAAATGGTAATCTTCCAATCAAAAAATTTCGTTCAAAAACTGATGTCAAAAATATGGAAGCTTATATAAAATTTACAATTATAAAATATTGCAGTAGGAAAATTTTCGGCTTGAAAATATGCGAGCAAATTAAGCGATTTTTTGTGTGTGTTTTACTCATTCATATTCTTCAATCTGAAACTAAAAACTTAAAAGTTATTCTCGAAACATGATCCCACAAACAGAAAATAAGGGATCTGTCAAAAGTATTCGTTTTTAGTACAAACAGCGGTAGCAAAAGTATAAGCTCGGATGCGGACGTAAGAAATAATTTTTGGAATTTCGTTAGTTCCATCAAAAATAAATTATGATTTTAATACAATGTTTAAGCTCATGCAAATAGCAAAATTACATTCGATCCAAAAAATAGAAACTTGATCTTTTCCGTCTTTAGTTTATTCATTCTTAAATGAGTAAATATTTTTTTTTCATATTTTTTAAACCGTGAAGCATATTTTGAGGTGAATGAATTTTCCTCATTATTATTGCCTATTTTAAAGTTTTCTTTTTTTTTTTGCAATCATAGCAAAGAATTTTATGACGTCAGCTTTCATCGCATACCTATCACTGCTTATTAAGTGGTCAACAATAAAAATAAAAATTAGCGTACCACCTACAAAAACCATGCTGGAAAAAAAATGTTGGCAATTTATGACAATTTGAGCGAATGTAAGTACGAGTGACTTTGGTTGAAATTTGATAAAAGTCAGAAAGTTGAATTTACAGTCATGTTATTTCTCTTAGATTAATTATCTCAATAAGTGTAATAACTCATTATTTAACTGTAAATCATACGTTGACTAAACTGGAAACAGGAATATGGTAACATCTACTGTTTTCAGTTTAAAATTACCTTCAATGTATTTATAAAAAAGTGAAGATTTTTGACTCTATTGAATAAATTAAAGTATGTGTTCAGTTATTAGTGTAAGAAATTTTATTCAGCTATTAATAAAGTTTATTATTCCTTATGATCCATTGTTTTCTTATTAAAAGCCAACGAAGTTTTCAGTAAATTGTTATGAAATCGAATGTGCCAAAAAATGTATTTTGAAAGAATTTTTGTTTTAGAAAAAAAAAATTCTTTATTAAATTGTCTTAAATTAGTATTGAAAAAACGGAAAAGATAGTTATTACTTCTGTAAGTGCTGTAAAAGGGGTAAAAGGGACTTTTTTGATTTTTTAAAACTAATCCAGCTTGTAGTGCACAATATGGGGCTGTCCATAAATGATGTCACCCTTTTCTTCAAGATTTTTGACCCCCCCCCCTTGTGTCAGTGTCACATTTCAATTTACCCCCTCCCTCCTCTATGTCATACATCACGCTTTTAGCGTAAACATATTCTTTTAAAAGATGTGTGACGTCACTCTTCTTGTTACACCCTCCTTCCTCTTTGTCGAAGATTGGCAAAATTTCACGAACACCTCCTCCACCCTCAAAACGTGACATCATTTGTAGAAAGCCCCTAAGAGAGTTCTTAGAATTTATTTTCTTCAGAGAAGGAATTATCCTTTTGTTTGCATGATAATGAAAGAAAGCATGTAAATGAAATTCTTGAAAACCCATTAAAAGCGTAACAATATTTTTAGAGACATGTCCAGTTTTTTATTTTTTCTTTTGGCATCTGGTAAGCCCAACTTGAGGAAGAAGCGTCTAAATAGGCAGGCAAGGATTGCAGGTGGAAAAAGTCCTCAAAAAAGCAACGCAACGTGTTTTTTTTTTCTCTTTCTCTTGAAATGTTGTATACACAGCGAGGTTGTCTTTTTATACACAAGCATACACACATATAAAGATATATGCATGGACTCAAGTGTGACTTGGAAAAGAAATAAAGACTTTTCATTGTCTTAGCTTATATACAGATTCTTGAAAATAAATTAACATGTATATGAGAAACATCACGAGTTTGCACCTTGAAGAAGTACATCACATTCACATAAAAAGGAAATCATATTGAGTGGATAGCCAGGCGTAAGCGGTGAGCAGCGAAAATGTCTGAAGAAATATAATAAAGTGATTGTTGGTAAAGGCTCTAAATGCTCTGTTTCAAGTGTGTGTTACAAAAATATTTTAGTTTATATAGATCTTTACCTCCAGAGGATATTTTTTTCTTCATGGGCACAACATTATTATCGTAAATTTAGTTATATTCCTTAATGCCACAACATATTTTTCCTAGCTCACTTGAAATCTTTGAAAATGATAAGAAGTAGATTTTTATCCTACAGTCTCTCTCTCTAGAAAACTTTCTCAAAAAGACAATGTAGTTTTTAAAAACATTAGTTTTAAATGGAATTTTTTTTTGTCATTTCTGCAATTGTGTTTAATTTTTTACTCAAATAACTGCTATGTTTGAAAAAAAGAAAAGAAAAAAACAGGGGTTTGTTCGGCTCCTGGTCTGGATAGAAAAAAACAGAGAGCTTTTTAGGGCCGGGGGACGCTGAAGTGAAGTGAAATGTGTTTGGAAAAGGTTTTAATGTAGACTTCATTGTTAGAACATTTTTTTTTGAACAAGAAGGATGTTACGTAAATGATTAGGTATATGAGAAAAATAATAATTTTCTTATTTAAAATGGACGTTGATAAAAGAATAGCAATAATAAAGAGAAAGAAAATATTCACTGGGGATATGCATGATATCCGTAACGTAAGCTACAAATTTTTGTGTATATTGTCAATGTCACCAGTGATAAGAGTACTCCAAGTAGTTTTTAAAATTTTCATGGAAAGCTGTTGAAACTGATGTAGCAAACAGATACAAGCAAATTTCTCAAAACAATGTTCTGAAGGGAAAAAAAAATCTGTTATGTGACGCATGTTTCAAGTAATCCATCTACGAAGGTGTTTTGAAAAATTAGTAGACCGGGAGAAGGGGGGGGGGGAAGGAGGGCAAGATGGATGGATACTACGCTAGAATGCAACTTAACTTGACACTGAACGTCACTACGGGCGGAGCCAATAAGAGCTCACAAGCAGTCAGCGATCTCCTCTAATTCGCCAAGTAGGCTGTGACATTTTATCTAGCTCATTTTTCATAGGTTAACGTCACGCTGACGTTATGTTGTTGTCAAGAAAGGTTGTAGTGTAGTATAGTAATTAAATGAAACATATAGCCCGAAAGTTTGAAAATATTTACCTCTAAGAAAGAAGTTTTCAGTATTTAAAATGTAAATTATGTTCTGACATAAAATAAAAGCTAAAATGTATTTGTGAGGCGGATGTTTCGAGTAAGTAAACGAAAATGGTACTTTCGGGAAAAGACTCCGTATGTGAGGCACACGTTTCTCATAAGAAGAGATGGAAAAAAATCAAACAAACGAACTAAGAAATATTTTTGAAACGAATATGTGCTGTTCTCAAAAAATGCTACAACTCGAACATTCGATATTTTTTAATATGGATGCATTCCGTTTTCTACAACTTGTAATTATTTTTAGGTAGAAAACAATTTTTATTAACTGAATTATTTTTAATACAAAAGTGGATTTTTTATAATTGTACACTTTTTAAATGGCGTAACTTTATTTAGTTGCTTATTGAAAATGAGGCTTTATGAACAAGGATATATTCAAGGAGACTTGTAAACTAATTTTAATTAATTGCTTATTAAAAACGGAAAAAATGTTCACTGTTTGCAGATCCACCGTATCCACCCCTTGTTGCTGACAAAAAAGCTGTTCTGGTTAAAATTATAGTGGTTGGAAGAGGGGAGTAGAGTTTCACTCTGATCTTTGATAAAAAAGACTTAAAGATTTTATTATTTAACCAGCTTTCTAAGAAAAGCGAATTTCATTTTTTTCTCTAATACATTTTTAATGAAGCAAGGAATTTTAAGCGTAAGTTTAATGGCACGAATAATTTAAGTCAAACGTTTTTGTATAGACTTTAATTTCAATCAGAAATGTCTACGAAATTTTAAGAGCTAAACCAAACATGTTATATCTAATACTTCAAACAAATGTTTGAATAGAAATTATAAGAGATTTTTGAGAGTAGGATGAAATTCTTTCTAGAAAACATATTTTAGTTTAAGTGAACAATATGTAACTCCAGTTGCATATCATATTTAAATAGATATTCAATGTGTCATTTTGTGAGATTTTGAGTCATTCGTAGACCATTTATTGTGTTCTTATAGCTGCATGTGAAAGGTTCTTTATAGTTAATGAAATATATAAATAATAGTTGTGAATTGTACTCAAGTTGACTATTTCTCAGTTTTTAGATGCTTTTAGATTGATAAAATAAACTGTATTACATCAAACTAGCTACGATAAAAATAATACCGAATGAGTAAAAATAAATACAAAAAGTATGGATTTTTTTTTTTTAAGAACTTTTTTTTTAGTGTCTAACCAAACGCAGCTTCAAATGTGTCTGAATTCAAATGCTGAGATACGTAATTAAAATCTGTAACGATAATTTCTTGTTCCACGTACGAATTTTTGACCATTAACGTGGAAGTAGCTATTTTGAGTGTCCTTGTAATTTTGATCACATGTACATTGTGCAATTATGTTTACTAAATGACAGTTCATATTATGGTTAATTCTTCGCTTGGAAAATGTTTAAATAAATCCAGCAACAAATGCTTAAAGGGGCCTTATTCAGAAAAAATTGGTTGCATTTTGCTTCGGATTGATGTCATAACTCCTCTGTTAAACTGTTTCGCCATAGCAGTTCCGCAACTGGAAACGGCTTGAAAGAGGAATTACGAGGCCGGTCCGAAGCAGAATGCTTAAGATTTTCTTTTATGGAATGAGATCCTAAGTTCTGCCTGATATTAAGAAAGAAATATCCTCTATTTCAATAACATTCTCATGAATCATAAATAATATATTAGACAATCACGTTCGAAATACACTTCTGACGATTGTCAGCGTCCATGAAAAACTGCAGTCATTTCGTTATTTTGGAGGTGACTTTTGTGCATGTTCCAGTGTTTCGGTTCTGGAGCGATTCTTCTGTTAACAATGATTCATACAATAACATTACTTTGCTGTTTCATAATTACACCAAAAAATAACTCGAAAAAAAAGTCTTACACTCTACCCAGAAGTATCTTTGTATAAATATTTCTCCGACAAATTCGTTTGCACACGTTTGCTCCCGATTTCCACACTTAACCGAACGGAAAAAAGAAACGCGAACTTGATGTTCAACCACACAAACTTTTATAGTGCTCCAAGAGATGATAACGGTAACATATGAAACGAAACCCATATGTTTATAAAGTGATTATGAGAAAAATATATAGGAAGCATTTCCATCTTTCGTTTGAAAAGAAGGAAAATTAACGGAAAACACTCAAATTGACAATAGAAACACCTTCTTTCTTCCTCCTCTTTACCCGTAGACCAGCAATATCTTTGTCTTCTTTGGAGGGTAAAAAGCAGGTAGGAGGCAGGCGTTGTTATATATAAGTTGTTGAATAGCAGTTTATTATATATCAGGACTTTGACTAGATTGTACCATCACTGGACCGCCAAAGGATGGCATATTTATTCAAAGTATTTCTTATAAACATATATCCTAATGCAACTTAAAATACTTTTATAGTACTCTGCCATCCGAATTACTAGTAAAAACTTTTATCTTGTACAGCTGCTTATTCGCTTAGTCTCTAGGTAAGACTTGGAGTGATGAATTTTCCAATGAGATACTGTGAAGCTTTTTTCTTTCTTTTTTTGAATGTGAAAAGGGTAAATTCTTTTGAAATGAAGAAAATGAAAGAAGATTTCCTATTATTTTCTTAGTCACAACATTAAAAAAATAACTAATAGGAACTTAAATAATAAAGCCAATTGAAAAATGTTTATTGATATTAGAAATGATGAAGTGGTGCGATTGTTAATATGTATGTTACTTTAATTTTAACTCATCCTATGTCGAATGTATTGCCTGCCAATTCAACATTCATGTACTTACAGCATTTCAAATGTTGATTTCGCAACAAACTCGTGTCTAGAAGAGCCAAAACTTAAATGACACAGCCAAAATTTTATTTGTATCATCAAAAATGCTGGTTTTGCAATGAGCTTGTGTCTAAAGCCAAAACTTTCGCAACATTACCTAAAATTCGTTCTTGAACTGCACTAAAATTAGTTGGAAAATGTTCATTTTTTTATTTCTTAAATTTTGACAACTACTACTTTGAATATTTATAAATCATTTAATTTTGTATTAAACTTTACTTTCAAAGAAATTTTGTATTGATTAACTAAATTTCACATTTAAATTAATTGATTTCTTTAAAAGTAATAGATTGAAATTTTGTTTATTGGTTATAATTTTATATTTACAGGTATTTAAAACTGATTTTGAATTCCTTTGGTTTTTGGAGAATCAATGTAATCTTTCGTAATATTGATTTGACATAGATTTTTGTGTATTATGTTCTATATTCATCTTCTGTACTCTTTACTTGTCTCCGAATTTTTTTTTTGTTGAATTTTTTATATGGAGGAGTATTCAAACTAGCTTAATTGCATATTCTACGCACAATACAGTAGAATAACGTTTTATAGATCAATAATGGTACGGTGATGCGAAAAATGTGTTAAGAGTTACACATATTATTTTTTTTAAATTTGTTTTTACTCATAAAATTGCTAAGCAGTATTTTAAAACCCAACTAAAATCTCACTTTTAAAATATCTGGTAACGTACTTGTCTAATCTCTTTTACACTGTAATTTGCATCAGAAAAGAACATTTCTTAATTAATGCTTTCGGATGATCTAGCACCACTTCATTATTTCGTAGATTAATAAATATTAACATTTTTTTGCAATTTTAAAATCCTATTTGAAGCTTATAACTCAGAAAAAGCAGGAAATCTGAATTTTGATTTGCATATATCTGTGAATATCCTGATGATACTGTTCTCTATTTAAAAATGATTTGACTGATGATACTTTTTCAAGCATACTTAATCGATGCATTTAATTCCTGCTAACCCCGGGCTATGCTGAAGAGATACATTGCATAGATATAAGACATTTAAATTTCAACGCAGTGTGATGAAATGTTACGCTAACTAGGAATAATGGACACTCAAAATGTCCCATTCATTTTACTTTGGTGTAGTATTTTACGAATTTTAGTTATCTGAACAATTGAAAAAATCTGCATGAATTTTTATGGCGCAATTCATAACTTAATAAACCAAAGTTTTTTTTTAAACCATTCCCAAGTACAGAAGAGGGGTAGTAGCTTACGTGAAAATAGATGCAAGAAAAACTTATTTGAATTTCAAAATTAAAATTAAGAGAGAAAAAAGACCTGCTTACATCTTCCTAGTACAGATGCATAGTTATATTTGTGAGACTTTTGGCTTCAATGTTTTTTTACATTATTGATCTCTGAGTGATCAAAATTGTGGCCAATATTTCATTCTTTCAACACAACATGTTCTGAAACCTATATGTATATCCTATTTCATTTAGTTCTTCTGGTAAAAATAATATATTTAGCACTGTATGAAACTCAACAAAATGATGGTAGGGAATTTTCACCTCAATAAATAGAATCAAATAGAAGAGCATTGATTTTTCTCTGGATCAAAGTACTCAAGCTGATCCTTACCGCCAAGTAGTGCGTCATTCAGTATTTCATGGCGATCAAGAAGGATGCTGAAGCAGCTTATTTCCGATTGATGTTCAAGAGGCTAATGCAACTTGCCGAGAAGAACTGTTAAACAAGATTAAGATGCTAAATATAACTTCAGTAGTTCTGGACATGAAAGCCGAGTTAGAAATAAATGCTTTTTTTCCACGAGTATGGAAAGTATTTAATTTACTGACAGCTTTTTCATCCTTTGGCTTTCACCAAAGAGAAAGAAAAACCTGCATTATTTGAAGATTTTCAAAAGTCTTAAATTCGCAAATCTATGCTGTTTCGTATGGAGTGAGCCCAGTTGCCTCCATCTAGTGTGGAAAACTGGGTATTAAAATTCTCGTGGCAATGGCATTCCGCCGATGGTGGTGCTACATGGAAGAATAGGTACTGATCTCGGGGAATGCACCAGGTCTGATAATGGCACGAAGCTAAACGCAGCCCCGTTAGAAACAAACAAACAAACGAACAAATCTATGCCTGCTTCAGCTTCAGCTTTGAAACAAGCTTGTTACCTTTATTAACAATTAACTTTAAAATTACTATTGTTCATTTCTGCTTTTAGTATCGATTAAAAACTTACCCCACCCACTAAAGAGGAGAAAGATTGTCGCATGTTCCTTATGAACATTGAAATTAAAATTAAATATTTAACTTCGCAGTATTGCCTCAAATATCCCTTCATAGAACATTGAAGGTAATTTTGCACTGTCGAAGATTTAAGGAGAACTTAAGTCTACTCAAAAAGCTAAATCGAATAGTTTAGATTTTGCACCTTTTTTTTTTGCACCAAAACTGCTGAAAAATCATGTGTCAGTACAATGCTCACTTTGTTCTTATGATACTTATGTCTTGCTTTGTCTTGTCAGGGTACTAGTTCTCTGACTTTTTCTTGTGAGCTGAAGTTAAATATTAGAAGATACTTGTAAGGATTAGTTGCTAATTTGTTCTGGATAGGTTCAACTGAGAAAATTTACCTACGATGACTGAAAAAGGTATTTTGACTAACAAACCACCATTCCATTTTTTTCTTGTATTTGTAAGAGGAAATTTTTGTTTTGCATTGATCTGAATCTATAGACTGATCTTTGACTGACTTGATATCTGAATCTTTTTCAATAACTCCATCAAATAGATCTCTGTCAAATTCAATCTCTCTCTCTTTTTTTTAAAGACTAAATTTAGTATATAATTTTGAAGTTTAATAATTGCATAACGGACTATATAATAGTATACAAAATTCAAAACGCTACGCGTCGTTTCACGATGTTAAATTATAGTTAAAGTAGAATTTGTCTCATTATTTATGGAACTGTTCATAAACGTAAAAAAGAAAAGAAAGTTTACCTCGTTATTCTATATAAGGATACGTTTCCTCTACTATGAAGTTTTTTAAGAAACTCAACGGGAGTTATGTAATTTTGTTTTGATTCCGAACTTATGATTACAAAACATCGCAAACGATAACAACATCAATATATCTGTGCAATGTAAATCTCGTTCTCTGCCTCGGGTATTTATTTCACTTTGCATCACATAGAACTTTGGAAGGTCCTCCTTAGAGTAAGCACAGAAAAAGGCGCGGACACACTGGCGGTTTTCGGAACATGAATTCCGAGATGGCGGGCATCCATCTCGAAGTGGACATTGTTCACACACGCAGCTTCAGAGTGTAGATATCCTGACAAGCTCAGAAGACGGGTTCGGGGAAGGCGTTGCCGTGCTCTGGGTGTCTGAAGGCTCGTCCGACGGAGCAGGGCTGGAGACCATGACGACAGGCGGGAAGCGTCCGTACTTGTGGTCAAACGGGCGTCTGCGGGAAGAAGTCCTTCGCAGGTCTGGAATTCTCACCTGTATGTCATTCATCTCCTCCTCCGGATCGGATATGGTCACTGTCGTACGATGCTGTGAGGGAGATATGAAGGATTATGTTGAAAAAAGGACGAAACACTCTCAACTTTGCTGCTCTGCAAAAAATGAACTGTTGTTTTTACAGTATAACTCTGGCAGCCTAGGTTCCAATTTAAAACTGTAAAATGCACAGTAATAAACAATAAAACTAGCAATTTTAGTTTCTTATTGTAAAGTAAGCATTTTTTACAGTTTATTGCTGTAAAATTTAGATGTATTATACTGTGAAAACAACAGTATAATACTGGCAGCCGAGGTTCCAGTTTAAAAATGTAAAATGCACGGTAATAAATTGTAAAATTAGCAATTTTGCAGTTTATTACTGTAAAATTAGCAATTTTTACAGTGTATTGCAATAAAGTTAGCTGTATTATACTGTAAAAACAACATTCATTTTTTAGTGTATTGCAATAAAGTTAGCTGTATTATACTGTAAAAACATCATTCATTTTTTACAGTGTGTATTCAATTTTTCAGAGATCACTCAAAAACGTTCTTTACCAATCTCGAGAACATTTTAGTAACGTGGGATGAAATGGGTTGTTAAGACCACCTGCAGCCATTCATGGACTTTATCTAAACAAGCAAAGAAGTAACTTTTGTGTATGACAATACGAATACGCCATGTCATCTGGTTACAATTGTTCGCAATGAGCTTGAAGAACGTTCTGGATGGTTTGAACGAATAATCTAGCCACGTTGACGACTGGCGTGAACTTCATCAATCATTATGAGACAAAGAGGTCCGAGAGGTCCATTCGTGCATGAAATCCTGCACCGACAACAATTTCGCAATTTTAGATATATAGCCGTAGGATGTTTTAATGTTTCTGCAAGGGACTTTCAACACGTTATTGACACCATGTCCTGTCTATTTGTTGCACTTTCCTGAGGAAAATGAGTTCAAAGAGAAACTGGACAAAAGCCACGGGATACCTCCTAATGTCATCCGACCCCACATAAGGATTTATACCATGAATTTATCATCTCAGTGCCTGCGTGCGAATACGTATAGGATATATTTATACACTGGTGTGCAAAACTTTAAGGACGAAGTTGAAAAATCAGCATACCAGCGGAAAGAAAAGGCAGAGCGGGGTGAAGGACCAATCAGAACCTCGACTAGTTTAGGTATACGAACACATACAGTTAGCTACAATGGGGGAGTGTCGGAAGGGGAAATAACATTGCCGGGTGTGAGCTCAATATATCTGAATGAGCAATGGTACTTCTTACACTAGTTTAAACGACAGCGAGTTTCTGCTTCAGTGTGAAATGTCACACAATGGATCCCATAGAAGACATATGGATGGTTTTACCGAAGTTGGAATCATTGGAAAGATTGAGGATGGTCAAAATGTGAAAAGTGTGGCTGAGGAGTTTGGCATTGATCATAGCATTGTTTCATGGCTTTGGACGACATTTCTAACAGTAAGAACAGCTGTTTGACAATTTGGCATTGGCAGTCCACGAGAAAATTCGGAAGCAGACGATCAACACAGGGAAAAAGAAACAGCTCTCCGACAATAGAAGGAAAGAGTAAAACACTTACAACAAACTATTGGAGGAGTGATATCGCGTTTTACTGCCACCAGAAGACAGCATAATAGTGGTTTGCTTGTCCAATGATCTGTTTCGTGTGTACCTTTAATGTCTGCTCACCAGAGAAGGCTTATGTGGCATCGGAAACTCCAAAATTGGGCAGATAATCCCCATGGGATTGGTACTCTTTCTGTATGAAAATAGATTTATTCTGAGTCTCTATTCTGGACTTATTCACATCTGGAGAGAGCAAGGAACACGCCACAATGAGGCTAGCGTAATGAAAAACCACCGGTTTAAAGATCGCGGGGTTTTCGTTTTGGGATGCATGTCCTTCATATTTTTGAAGGCGGTAAAACCATTGGAATTCACTATTATTTCGAAGTTTTCCATTCTTATGAGTGTCTTTGAGTTGCTATCCCAGGTAGCACAAATAACCTTTAAACGTTTTATAAAAGTTTTTAAGCGGTTGTTACAACGTTAATAACCATTTTACAACCTTTAAAAAACGAAGTGTGCTACTTGGGATGGGTCATCAGGGAAGTCCAGTGGTAAAGTGGACTTGTTGCACATGATGTAAGACCTGCAAAGCAGTCAGGGGATTTTATATAATTTACTAAAGTCTGGATGTTTCTAGCTAAACACTATACATGAATGTTTGACCTTTCGTCGCTTTGTGCTTGACTCTACTCTTTTAATCAAGTTTTTTTTCTTAATACTTTTGAGCCCTTATTTGGGAAGTGATGTTGTTTACATTACCCTTGTCTTGCTTCTTGGGGATCTTATGGAATTATTTGCATTGCTTTGGAACTGTTTGTGAGAACACCGTCTACGCCTTGATCTTAATTTTTACACACCGGTATACATATGTATAAAAAGAATTTTCGATGTAGCTAATTCATTGTTTTTGTTTTACTTTGAGAAAACTGACAAAAAAGGAAGAAAGTTATTAACTGTTACATTGCTATTTTAAAGGTATATCTTAATAGAAATAATGTGAAACTTTTAGTTACATTGTTGTAGAAGGAAACGATTAGGCTGAAATCAGTTAAAAAAGAAAAATACAGTCATGCCCGCGAATTAGAATATCGGTTAAAAGAATATCCCGCTTAATTAAATACATTTTCAATGTACCAAATCGTTGTAATGCATTAGGCTGATCCCAGACAATGGAATATTTTGTTTATTAGAATATTTTTCGTGGAAAAATGGCTATTCCATTAAGCGGGCTCGACTGTATTTACTTAATACACATAAATTTATCAACACTATACATCATTTCAATCTGTATTCCAGAGTATTAATATTAATTTTCGACTTTAAACTCGCGTAGAATGGCTCCGAAAAAGTTTTATTAGATGCTTAAGCTTGTTTGAGTGATACAGAGACATTCTAACTGATGCTTGTCTTCCAAAGGCCATAAGTTATTATCGTTCTAATTATAATGGAAGTAATCAATATCATAATAAGTTCTCTCAAGTGATTTACAAAAGCTGGTGTTTTCAATTACTCTTGGCAATTAACGACTACAAATCTTAACAGATATTTTACTTCCAAATTATAACGTCATTTGAATAATAGTAATATAGATTGCTGTTGCTGCTGGAAAGACAAGCTTTAACATAATCGTTAAATATATACTGTAGTTCTCGACTGAAAGATCTCAATTGCGTATTGATTCAATTCTTCCGCAACTAGCTTTAACATTTGCTGCGTTCAGAAGCACTTTTCGAGCTCTATATTTAAACATGATACTGTGAATTGTAATTCGGTTTTCACTAATTTGGCAGATGCATTTAAATAGATGTTCTGGGTTAAAGACATGGTAATAATAATGAAATACTACTAGTAAAATCCATCCTCTTAAAATTTGCTCAGTTTACTACGGAAATCTATGTGAATATGATATTACAGTAGTAAATTTCAGATTATGTAAGTAATCATACAAATATAAACAGCAGAAGTGGGGATCCTTCGGCCTCGAGGCAAGGGCGGACCCAGCTTGTGATTAAGGAGGGGGTCATTTTCAGAAGGGGGGGGGGGTCAAAGGGCAATTTTTGAGCAAAAATGAGGGTGGTTGGCAATTTTTTTCGTAATATTAGACCCCAAAAATGCAGTTTTATGCTATATTTGGTCGCTTAAGGGGGGGGGGGGTCATGACCCCATGACCCCTCCTCTGGATCCGCGCTTGCCTCGAGGTTACATGTGGCCTACGTGAGTCCCTTGTGCGGCCTAAACAAATGCTGGCTTTTGCGTATTAACTAATATATTTATATTTTTTTGTAAGAACCTAGTCATCGATTTTAAAATTGTTACATTATATAGTAGCCCGAATCATGGGCAAAATAAGACATTGTGTGTATTAAACTATCGTTAGTCATCAGCTTAAAAAAATCTCTGGATAATACAGGGAAATAGTCTATAAATATACAGGAATCTTGGACTCCTTAGTACAAGAATATACTGAGGTAATTTCAGACAGTAACGAACACATTCACCACCTGCTGCGGAACTGAAATTTGAACCATATTTGATAGACATACCTGAGGATTTAAAAGAGCTGAAACTAGAGTTTTTTGAGTTGAGAGAAGCTTCGTGTTACAAAGTTTGACTCAACTATTCAATTACTTTCAAATCAGAAAAAAAGTCCCACGAGTTTTTTTCGAATTTTGACATTATTTACACATTAATACTATATGCTAGTTTTTTTATAAACTAATGTTTTTCAAATAAAAAAATGACATGTGGCAATAAAATATTATTTTTTGATAGCTTTTTGAAAACAAAAATCATTGGATTTTTTTTGCTTAAAATGGTACATTTTAAACGATTTTTATGTTCTAAGTTTAATTTGAAGTGCATGCAAACATGCAGTTGCTCATAAAAATGCTTAATTAACCTTGTAACAAATTATTACCCTTGTATATATACGATTTTTTTATTATAATAAATGTGAAATAATAAATAAATGACCGAATGCCTTTTTTTTCCTCTATCGTTTCTGTATAATAAAGGAAGTCGATAAAACTAAACCAAAACTATAATATTACATAAAAGTTGATTTTATAAGTTTATCAACCTATGCAACCTTGTTACTGCATAATAGAAATACGGCCTCCAATACTAAAAATTTTTCTCACCTCTGATATGTAGAAGTTTAACTGTTTTCATCATTAATAGAAATGAGTACAATATTTATAAATATATCCTTCCATTACTAAAATATACTTCTGAGAGTTTTTTTAATCTTCAATAAATGTTAGCTTTGAAAATACTTCTTTAATACAAGCAAGGAGAATCTTGAAAGATTGCAAGTAATATAAGCGGTACCAGCACGACCTTTCCGTTGCAGAAAATTAAAAGGCCATTTGGCTTGTCTGGATATTTACAGTTAACTTCTGTTACGCGTATGGTAACATTGTTTTTCAAAATTTCTAAATATTTTCAGTAGATTTGAAAATCTGCACACCTATGATTACCAGTAGATTTGTTTATTGTTTGCCTAGAGTAGTTTTTTTTGCTAATAAAATGCAAAAAAAAGAATTGAATTGAATTGAACTTGATTTTTGCTTCGCAGTGTAATTTATAGCTAACATAAATAACATAATAAGTTTGAAAACATTCAAAGCTCGGATATTACAAACAAAACAGTAAGGAACCGTAAGTAGCGATTAGCGAAAATGTGATCAAGGCATACGATTAAGTTCTCGTTAATATTTAAACGATATCAAATAAACTATCAAACGAATAGATCACGCATAGTAACTAATGCTGATTAGTATTTAAACGTTAAAGGCTTTGGCGTCCTTAATATTTTTTCTAAACAAAAAAAAATATCATTTAAACAAAAACAGCGAGAAATTTTCCAATGGCCACAGCTTACAAAATACATTTTCACAAAAGAAAACAAAATAATAAATAACTGATTCAAAAAAAAAAAAATCGAATCCAAAACAGCATTAAAGGAAACCATTCATGTAACTTTAAATTGAATTAAACAGCCGAAAATAAATTTGTTCATTAAACGATATCCATATTACTTTAAACTAGTAAAATTAAAATTTTACAGGAGACCAAAAAGAGGAAAAAACTTACTTGAATTACCTATTGTTAAAATACATTAAGTGACTGAAAATAATGACAGGGGTGTATGTCGAGCTCATAATCTAAACTTTAAAATTAATAGACTTCAAATTAAACGTAATTAATTTTTAACCCTAAATCAGTTACATCAGTTCCTTCAAACTACGCTCCAGCGATTATAAGTAAAAATATAATTACGCGGTTGTTCTCCACTGTACTCTTTAAGACTTTGCAATACCTTTGAGCATTAAAACTCAATTTGTCAAACGAAAAAAAAAAAAAAAAAAAAAAAAAAAAAAAAAAAAAAAAAAAAAAAAAAACAAGAGTAAAAGAAACGTTACTGTTGTTCTAAAACAGCGATATGTAACCATTAATTTTTTTATATAAATATTAATTTGAGTTTACTTAGGCATTCCAGTTAAATAATATTCACATACACCACACTGCTGACAGCACATTAGTATAAGAGGAATTATATGTCGTTCATATTTTTCGAAAACAAGATATATTGCATTGAAGACCCACATTAAGAAGAATGTTGAAAACAACCCAGGTAGCACAAATAACCTTTAAACGTTTTATAAACGTTTTTAAGCGGTTGTTACAACGTTAATAACCATTTTACAACCTTTAAAAAACGAAGTATGCTACTTGGGAATTTGAAGAACAATTGTATTTACGTTTGAAACGATGGTTTCATTTCTCACACCAAAACAGTATGAGTGAGATATGAAAAAATCCTTTGAAGAAGACATGGTCCACTAATGAATTGCTGGATGGTGGTATAATGAATGCATTTGCAATTTATTTTCAAAAAATCGAAAAATAAATAAAATAAATGATCAAGTATTTATAACCGACAAAAACATTACTTCACAGCAAAGAAAAAAAAAAAAAAAAAAAAAAGAAAGAGAGAAACCTTCTTGAAATTAAAAGTATTGAACAAGTAACATACGACATACTAATTCTAGCGATTCAAAATGAAAACACTGAATGACCCATTTTGCTTACTGGTAGCATTGGCGAATGAATGGTTACGTTTGAGGTAACTGTAAAAGACGCGAATTTCGAATTACTCTTTCATCATTAATTTATGCAATACGAAATTTAATGCTATTAGTGAAATTTGCAGTGAATATACACCTGTTTTGAAAACACAAGTTCTTCAGTCCACGAAAATGCAGCTTTGTTAAGTATGAGAGAAATATTGTGATATTTTGAGTTCATTGTGAACACGCACTTAAATAGAAAGTGCTTGTGTATAACTCCGAAATTTTATCTTGCAATGAGCAATACTTACCTGAATTTTTTTTATTATTCAAAGGCAACTTGCAATATGGTCAATTATCAAAATTCAGAGCATTACATTTATATATAGTTTATAAACATAGATTATAAATAATTGAAACAAATATATGTTAACTACACTGCAAAAAATGAACTGTTGTTTTTACAGTATAATACTGGCAGCCGAAGTTCCAATTAACAAGAAGTTCTGTCAAGAACTAAACGAGCCTACTTTCCCGTACATCGACATTCTCGCATCTGATCATTATTCTCTTGATTATCTGAGACTTAAAATTATGTTAAACATACTTCTTTAGCACTAAGAGCTGATTTCGAAAAGCAAAATGTACCCCTTTCATCAGATGAAATAGACACGTAAAAAGTAATTAACGAATAAATAAAGTTTTGTCGCACCTTTTAAAGAGTGTAACTGTTACAGTTCCTCCGTAGAAAAAATCCTCCATCGTTTTCAAAATAATAATAATAATAATAATAATAATAATAATAAAATGAATAAATAAATAAATAAAAGTACAAAGAGCATCAAACACATTTTATCAAAGAAAGAAAAAGAAAAAAAAAAGCTCGTCCGTTAATAAAATGTCTCGAATTTCACTTTTAATCTGTTGCCAGTTGTTAAATATAAATAAAGAATAAAATGTTCTCGGGAATGAAAAATTTTTGTTACAAAAAAAACATCGTCTGCCAAAAAAAAAAATAATAATAAATAAAATAAAACAAATGAATAAATAAACAAAAAATCGTCTGCACAGTCAGTAATTTTTTTTCTGAGCCTGCATTTCCGCCATGTTTGCGGAGTCGGAGTCGGAATCAGAGTCCTCACAGAAGATTACTCAGAAAAGTACGTTACAAACATTATTTATCAAAACCATTTTCTTACAAAGTTAGTTTGAAGGAAATCCGACTTTAAGTTCAGGATCAACATTCAACTCAAATTCCTCGTAGACACTAATGTTAATTTTTTTTTCTGAACGGTTCAATATTGAACGAAAAATGGTTCAAATCAAAAAGGCGAAATATGGGAATGTATGGAAAAGCCTCTCCGAGATCTTTCAAACAAAAAAAAGTTTATTCCATTCGGACGGTTCACTCAAAAGTTATTAGGTGGGGAAAGGTTGCTTGAACTGTTCAATGTTGAACGAAAAAGTGTTCAAATTGAAAATTTAAATACGATAATGAAGTATCCTTGCTGAGATCCTTCGAACAAAAAAAAGTTTATTTAAATCGGACTGTTTC